>KZ652670.1:123190-136515 GCA_001010745.2 Gerris buenoi
CACACTTCACGAGGACGAGAGTTAAAACCCGACTGATTGACAATTATTTGATAAAACGAGCATAGCCCCCCTTATCAAGATCAAGAATGATAAGGGTGTCAGCCCAGCGGTGTTATAAAAGAGCGATACGAGTATTATAAGAGAAGTTCTTTCTGTTTAATACCCCTTAAACAGGTGAATGTTCTTTATCTTATCTCCCTAAGGGAGACTCCCTTCCTTTTTAATCTTTTCCTTATCTTTTAATATCATGACACCACCAAAAACTCAAATATTATTCTTATTTCTTAAAATATTTTTATTTACAATTTTTTTTTCTTCTTAATCTAGCGTTAGTTCAGATCCTAAGGGGGGGGGCTATAGCCCCTGTTAGCCCCCCCTTGGATCCGCCACTGATAATAATAATAATAATAATAATAATAATAGGCTTTTATTAAAAATTGATACATTTCTGTTCACACTAGAATTTTCAATGGCAGCGCCACACCGCTTTGCGGTGCTCCGCTCATTTTCAGAGGAAAATCAACCCTGCGGCATAGAGATCAGTTAGAGGTCCTAATCGAAATATGAAATTCGTTGGCACTGTACAATTCACAATTCACTTTTGCCCTACATTTTGTTTTGTCTATACAATTTTTTTACATTATTTTTTTTATTTATTTTTTTTTTACCGACATTTTCAAAATTATGGCACCCTCAAATCGCCTTTTAATTTATATTTGATATTTAAATATAAATATTAAATGATATTTGACGTATGTTTTGCTTGAATATTAATTTATTTTAAATTTTATTTTTAGTTTATTTTAAGTTAAATGTTGATTGCTGTCATTATTTTAATAATTGTTTGTGCTTTTGCTTAATTTTTCTAATTTATAATTTTGAGAATTATCTATTGTATAGTTATATTTAACATTTAATCTAATATTTTGATCCTACCATTAAAGGGTTTAGCGTAATAATTTAAAATGTGAATATGTAATTCTAGTATGAGATACATATTTTTTTAACTGTTTTCGTTTTTATAAATATAAAATAAAAATGATCAAAACTGTATATTTTTTGTAGGGAGATACATTTAATACAAGTTAAAATAATATGTACGCTTTATAATTTCGTTTTAACAATTAAAAATGTCGAATAAGGAAGTAGGAAGGGAAAAGTTCGATTTGAAATGCGCGCTGTAGATTCCAGGGAGATGCATCAAACGGGGCCAGGTGATTGGCTCGCTGAGCATCTTGTTTTTTAATCTTCTCTAGAAAGGCGGCGTGTGATTGGTCCACGGGAATGACAAACAGGGGTCACACCGTTTCCCGGCACCTACCCGACCAATCCCCGCGCACCTTCTCCCGAGTCAGTTCGCGTTTTACAAGATTACAGTCCGTACGATGTGTGAAGATAGACTCTGATATTTTGCGATTTTATGGATCATCTTTCGTTATTGATAAAAATGAGTGAGTAGCATTTTTCCTAATTGCATGAAGGTAAAATTTAGGTGAAGGCGGAGCGGCGGGGTGTCGGCGGTGCGAGAGTCGAGACCCGTGCGCGTGGTTCAATCGAGTATCGAGCGATCCGTTCACCCAAGCCGAAAGGGGACATTTCCATGGCGTTCGCAAAGTTCATTGTTCTCGGGCTTTTATACCGTAATTATTTTTATTAGCGATGTCCTCGGCGACGAGACTCGTCGAGAAAAGTCGCTTTTCGTACGAAAAACGTAGTAAAGAGTAGTATTAGTAAGTTTCTAGTGGTTTTCTTCGAGTTTTGGGGTTAGCGTAGAAGGAATCATTATTAGATCATAATTAACACTGGTCAATAATACTGATTGTACTGGGGTTACGGTAATGGGTTGAGTCGAGGAACCTGGTCCCGTCCACCGTACGTATTAACATTATATTTATATTTATTTGCTTTTTGTTTTCTTGTTCTGTTCGGCAGGCCTCTGTATCGGCCCCGTCAAATTATCCCTTATTTTGGTAAATACATACTTATGTTAATAGCAGCTTCGTTTCACAGCTTTCCCAGCCGAAAACTCTTTCCGTCCTCTATTATTTCCGTATTTCCTTCGCTTTTCGTTTGTTTTACGTACGATCCGTATTTTTTCCGGTCGTATTTAGCGATTTATCGGTGTTTAATTGGTTTCTCAAGTCAATTTTTGACGGGTGCCGATGTTATTTTTGTAAGGTTATGTATCTAATTTGTAATCGATTTCGTGCTACAAAAGACGCTTTTTATTTGTTTTTAGAGTGATATCGAGGTTTATCGTTTGTTATTTGAGTATTTCGAGTCGTTTCCAAGTTATTTTTAAGTATATTTGACGGGTCGGTACATGTTCGAAGTAAGTGGGATTTCTTAACCTGGCAGTTTGATAAGTAACCCCTAAGTCCGGGCAAGACATTTGGCTAGGCCTACTTAAATCTCCTTTCCTGTCGACTTCTCCACCTTTTATACTTTCCGTTATCCATTTATTCGCCTATTTTCACGCGATACGATTTGTAAATATGTTGTATTAATTTGATACGGAGCCTTGCCGAATTTACCCATTAGCTTATTCTCTGGCTTGTATGTAGTTTTCCTGTTAGTGGTCGAAGCTGTCGGTAATTAGTTATATATGTGAACGGTTACGTTCATCGATCCGTCCTTATTTGTTTACTTTTGCCTGAACGTTTATATTTCGACTCCGAATGCTAATCCGTAATAATATTTTTCCGACGCTTTTTTTGACTGTTCTAAACGCTCGACTACGTGATAAAATTCCACTGATAATAATTATTATAAATATTATTCGTTTGAATAATATACCTAATGTTGTTATTAGTAAACAAGTCGATAATTAATATTAATTTGTTGTGCAATACGGATAATTAATGTAGGTAATTAATTAATAGCAGTGTTTAATTAGACAACCAAGCATAGTTTTTATTTGTTTTTATTATTATTTAAGATGTGTGAATTCAGTGTAAATTATTCTCATTACTTATCATTAGATACAGAAATGATCATAATATAATTATTAATTGTTAACCAAGCTACTTCAATTTTACCTGCATACCTACTTATTTTTAATTTAAGTACTTAATTCTAAAGAGTGCATTGAATATTCTATAATTAGGTATCCATTTAACACATTAAGTTGAAAATATTTAATTAATATCTGATGAATACATAAATCAGCTTAAACTGTATAATGCTTTCTTCAGGAAACTCGTAAACTCTCTTGAACAATCAATTGAAATAGGTAGTTACAATATCTATTTGTGGTATTCTGATTGAGAATTTTTAATAATATGTATGTTTTACACAATTATGAAATGAAATATATATTGTATATTTAAATATTAGAGTTATATTATTTTATATTATTGAAAGAAAGTTACTTCACTGATTATTTTAACGATATATGTACGGTATGTACTGTTTATTAAAGGTAGGATATGTACACTCTCTCTTCAGTAGAAGATGTACAATCTTTTAAACTGTGAAATGTGTACAGTCTTTTTGACAGTTGATGGTTGTGTACTGTCTTTCGACAGCAGGATAATTATATCCATTCTGTATTGATTATTTAGCCAAAGTTAGTTTTTTGGTAGTTTGATTTTTATTTTTTCTGGGTATAAGTGCAACGTCTCTAGATAAAATTATAACTTTTTAAATCTTTTATATTGTAAATATGATCTTATTATCTTAAATTTGTTCTATTTTGTTACACCAACAAACTTTGATTTCTTCAAAATCAAAACTATTTATAATATTAGTACTATTGATTTATTAGCCATTTATTGATAATGCTGCAGTCATAATTTGTTTTGTTATTTACAGAACATTTATTTACAGATCATTTTGAAATCTTGCAACAGTAAAACAAAATAGATAAAGGCCTTAAAATTAATTTTTAAAATCCCCCCCCCTCTCGAATTAATTTAATGCTCTCATAATTTGTCCAATTTAAATTTGCACAGAACACATTTTGATAGCAGCCTCTTCCTTTTGATAGGTATTTTGTTTAATTATTTTTAAAATTATTTAATAAGGTAAATCGTTTTTAAAGCATTAAGGGAGAAAAATCTTTAATTTAATAGGTTGATGGTTTAAAACTGAGCCTGTGACTGGGAAGTAAACGATGGATTCCAGGATATTGGTTGATCAACATCTGTTCAAATACATAATATAATCCCAATTATAGTGATTACACCAACAGTACCCAGTTAAATTATTTACTACGTTCACACATCGTTTTGAGAGCGTTTCGGATTCCAATTCGTTTTGAAAACGATCCGCGTTCATACAACAAAAATTACAGGTGATCGAAATATTTGTTTTCGATATTTCATAACAGTGACGTCACGAGTAAATCCTTCTTTCTTGTTACCTAATAAATCCGCGTATTTTTACATTTTTATTTACAAGTTATTAAAAGTTTTTACTGGTTCTTTATAGTTTTAACTTTTGTTTAATAACGTTTTTTCAGTTTAAAAAAAGAAACGGAAGCTCACTAAAGTAAAGAACTTTAAAAGTGGAAAAGAGTAAAATAACCTGATATCTCGATCCCCTCCACGACCTGTTCACACGAGCGTTTTGAATCCCGATTCCCCGATCCAATCACGTATTTTTGGTGGAGCGGATCTAAACCGATACGATCCGTCGATCTCCGTTCATACAGCGTTTTGAACTAGCGGATCGTTTTCAAAACCGTTTCCAAAACGATGTGTGAACGTAGTAATTGTGAAAATTGTAATTTTTATGTATTAATTACTATAACTTGACTTTTTTGTTGTTATTATTATTAAAACTGCTAACTATCAAGCAATATTATACAGTTTAACTGTGAATGTCTCTTTGTCAAATGAGTTTTGAGACAACATTTTGTCTTACTCAAATTATTTTTTATTATTATATCTTGTAAAGAGACAATTTTTGGTTGAGGTAGTCTATATGGGGCATCACGTATAGAAATGGAACAACTAACAAATATAAGGCACATATAATTAAAGTGTTACTATATATTGATAAATATTGTATTATTTATGGATACTTTTTCATTTCATACTCTCGAAAAACCCGATACACTACATCGAAGCTCAGTTAATCTACGGATACATACGCCCAAGATTCGCAAAATCGACCTGTATACTTATAACTTTGTCTGAAAATAGAGGACTGAAGATGGAAAATCTGTTAAGAGAAAACTTATGAGATAAAGAAGGATCCATAATTGGTGCATCTTTGATCAATCTACAGAAAAGACTTTAATTATATGTGCCAGTTATTTTCATTTCTATACATGATGCCCTATATAGACTACCTCAACCCATTTTTTTTAGATAAATGGGTAGTACTAATTAACTTAACTTATTAATTAGGTAATAATTCAATTTACTTTTGAGCTTTCTAAACGTAACCCAATCATTGTGATAATCCTTGATCCTGACAGAAATCGGGGAACGGGGAACATTGTAAGTCCTGGGTCTGTCTTTCGTTCAATATTGGTGAACTAATATAATATCTTAAAAACTACCTACTCATCTGATCTTAATGAAATTTAGGGGATGGACCAAGATCAATCTATTGTTATTCTGCCGTGCTAAGCCAAAAAACCGTATCTACCTTTTTTTTGGACAAAAAAGTTTTGAGATAATCGACTTTAAAGTTTTCAAAGTTTAAAGGCTTATAACTCCCTTATTATTCGTCAGAATTTTTATTATTTTATATTAATGAATTAAGAATGTTATTCCCTTTAGAGCCACATTTGTTTTACCTAAGTTAAATAAATACATTTTTGGGGGATCAAATTTATGAAAACACCTGTAGATAAGGTGTTTTTCTATCTGAATATAACAGGTTTAACGTAACTGTGGTGTTAAGTTGACTGTGATTTCAGAAGCGAAATTACCGTATCTACCGTCAGTTACGGTCTTTTTCCTTCTGATTTGTCACTTAAGGCAATTTCGCTTAGTAAATTGTCCTTTAATACAAAAACCTTAACTAAAAATCTTTGTTTTCTTGTATTTAGGATGAAGATACGGCTTCGGGACCATCAAAAACGACCCCCCAAAACCTTGAATATATTCTGTTTTCATATATAAAAGTTTTTGAATATATATCTGTTTTCTTGTATTTAGGTTGTCCCTGAATATGTCAAAACCTTATTTTCGACCAAAATGACAGATACGGTTTTTTGGCTTAGCACGGCAGTATTACCATATATGTTTCAATCGTTTGCGCCAAATGGTCTCTCCTTCTTGTACTAAAAGAGTTTTTATTTTATTTACACCTGTATCTTAAAGCACACCTTAGATGTTCCCTTCACAATTTCTTCTTCCGTCTGCGCTCATTAAATTTTGCTTTTATTCATGACAATTTTGACAGATTTAAATAAAGGGGAATTAATTAACAATAATTTGTTGTAAACTTCATCATTTAAGAAGTTTATTAGGAGGAACTATATTATATAATGAGTTTATTGAAGATTTAAAATTGTAAATTCATCAAAATTCTATGCCATCTCAGTACCTTCTCTCTCTAATTAAATTTTTGCATAAGATAAGGTATGAAAGAAACCACAATAGCTCTGGGGACTTATTTCAAACAATTGAGTGAGTTATCATAAAAATAACTGATTTAAGATAACAATTTAAGCTGCTGAAGTAGGTCTAAATGTTAGCGATTGTTCAGATTCCTTTTCTTTGATTTTTAGTCATTACGGATATATTTCTCAAAAGAACTTTGTAAAAATATATTTCATTATTAGAGTTAGTGAAAATGAAAGAACATTTAAAATGGATCATTTAAAATAATTACAATGATTTGTAAAACGATATGTAGTTATGCTGATGTTAAGAGAATTATTTTGACAGAAACACCTTTCTTGACTCAAGATTCCCATGCATTACAATAATAGATTAGTTAATTGTCAAAACCAAATTGATTAAAATGACAGTTTTAGTGTTAAAAAGCGGCACTCCTATTGATTTAATAAAACCAAATTCTTACCTAATTTAATTCTTTCTAATTAGATTAAGGATTTAATTTATATGAATAAGCTTAAATTAAAGAAAGAACACATGAACTAAATTATTTGATAAAAATAAGTGTTACCCCGCTGGGAATTGAAACAGGTCCAAACAACTAAACTTTCAATTTCCATGTTACCATTCTTCCAATAATAGTATGCGAGGAATCTGTGTGCCAGCTTGTTTTGTGTAGTTGTTCAATTGTTTTTATAAGGCTTTAAGTATATTAAAGGTTACCACAGAATCTTAATCAGTGTAACTTAGAAGGTTAACTTTAAGTTTACTTAAAAAACTAGAATTTTAAATGGAAAACAACATGTTAGTGTGTCTGCTTTAGAAGAACTACCATGCAAAACTGAGGAATCTTTTACATTATTTTGGAACTTCAAAAAAATGTTCATATTTTTTTTCACAAAAAAATATATCTGTGGGTAGTGAAACTATCCTCAAATATATTGTAACACGAATCTAACAGATTTAGTTCTTAACGTATTTAGACAATTAGTATGTTCACACATCGTTTTTGAAAACAACCCGCTAGTTCAAAACGCTGTGTGAACGGAGAACGATCGTATCGGTTTAAATCCGCTCCAGCAAAAAAAAAAACATCAGAATGGGGGATCGGATTCAAANAATAAAACCAAATTCTTACCTAATTTAATTCTTTCTAATTAGATTAAGGATTTAATTTATATGAATAAGCTTAAATTAAAGAAAGAACACATGAACTAAATTATTTGATAAAAATAAGTGTTACCCCGCTGGGAATTGAAACAGGTCCAAACAACTAAACTTTCAATTTCCATGTTACCATTCTTCCAATAATAGTATGCGAGGAATCTGTGTGCCAGCTTGTTTTGTGTAGTTGTTCAATTGTTTTTATAAGGCTTTAAGTATATTAAAGGTTACCACCTTAATCAGTGTAACTTAAAAGGTTAACTTTAAGTTTACTTAAAAAACTAGAATTTTAAATGGAAAACAACATGTTAGTGTGTCTGCTTTACAAGAACTACCATGCAAAACTGAGGAATCTTTTACATTATTTTGGAACTTCAAAAAAATGTTCATATTTTTTTTCACAAAAAAATATATCTGTGGGTAGTGAAACTATCCTCAAATATATTGTAACACGAATCTAACAGATTTAGTTCTTAACGTATTTAGACAATTAGTATGTTCACACATCGTTTTTGAAAACAACCCGCTAGTTCAAAACGCTGTGTGAACGGAGAACGATCGTATCGGTTTAAATCCGCTCCAGCAAAAAAAAAAACATCAGAATGGGGGATCGAATTCAAAATGCTGGTATGAACAGATCGTGGAGGGGATCGAGATATCACGTTATTTTAATACTTTCCTCTTTTTTAGTTGTTAGTTTTCGTGAGCTTCCGTTTCTTTTTTTTTTTTTAAACTGAAAAAACGTTTTTAAACAAAAGTTAATACTATTAAGGACCTGTAAAAACTTTTACCAACTTGTAAATAAAATGTAAAAATTCACGGACATGTTAGGTAATTAGAAAGAAAGGTTTTACTCTTGACGTCACCGCTATGAGATATCGAAAACGAAATTTTTCGATCAGCTGTATTTTTTGTTGTGTAAACATGTATTGTTTTCATAACAATGTTTAAATGTAGTAAATATAACATACAAAGATTATTGATACTATTTTCATATTAAGGCTTTCCTTTCCTTGGTCAAAAATGCGTAAAAGAAATATTGTCCTCCAATCTCCCTTCTATGAAAATAAACAAAACTAAAAAAGAATGACAGGTTCCAAAATAAAAATATATATAAAATAATCCAACAAAACATAATTTGCATTTGCTGCTTCATCAGTTAGTTACCTTGGTGAATAAGGTAACCAACATTATTTAACATTGATTCGTTAAAACATCTAATTCTAATTACCTTATCCTTCAAGATAATTGGCCTAATTACGGTCAAATGACAATTGCCCATCTTATAGAAAATGTAAACTGAATTCAGATAAGAGCCTGCATCTGAAAATAACCAGTATTATTTTTATTACGAGTAATTTCAATTTTTGTAACCAGTATTTAAAAAACAAACAACATATATTATCATAAGAAATATATATAAACTGTTCTATCTATCTTTTCTGTTAATTTCATTAATTTTAATTTGTTGTCTTAATAATTTAAGTTGTTGACATTCTTAATCAAGTTTTTTGGTTTTTGAGTCTTGAAAATTTGATACCCCTGCTGCTTTATAATCTGTTTATGTGAGCTGTTTGATTCTGTAATTGATATATTTATTCAGGACTAGGATTGAAGTGGTATATATGATATGCTGGTATCTGATATTATATTAAACAGGACTATTTGTCTTGTTGACTATTTGTAAGATTTTAAACTGGTCTTATTTAAGTACTTGTGTGAACTTAGTTAAAATATTTAATTATAAATCTAGATTTTCTCAATATCTTGGACGAGGTTAGATTTGATTATCAGATTTAGTAACTTGGAGTAGAATAGAGGAGGAACCTACTTTTAGAAATATTTTTTCATTAACACACCATAAACCAACCTTTTTTTTACCTCTAAGATCACGAATGAAAGTACCGAACTGGTCCAATATCTCCCATGATTGTTGAAATATCCCCTGCACATTGGGACATCTTAGTCGCTCCCACTTGCCCTTTCTCCCAGGTAATATTTTTTCTAGATTATTAGCGTTCTGATAGACCAGTGGCACATGACATATTATTTTTTAATGTTTTTGTACTGGTCTGATAGACCGATATGCCTAATAGTCTATAATTTTAATATCTTAGAGATGGATGTACCAATTTTTGTTGTACTGTTGGAATTAGTTAATTATTTTTTAATCCTTACTCTCATTTCAATTATTTTTACGAAGATGATATTTTGTATATGTGAGAAAATTCAAATAAAGCTTAGTGACTCCAGCGTTGAGGTCTTATTGGCTAGATAACATATTGTTGTGCTCACCAGAGAGTTAATGATTTCACATACTCGGGTTGTTCTATTGTTATTCAATGTTTTGTGGTGCATGAAAACATGGTATTGGGCTTATTACTCTCAAGATTAGTGTCACAAGTCCAACTATCTAATATACAGTGGTGGCGATAAGGCTTTGGGGCCCCCCTCCAAACCTTTAGTGGGGGCCCCTCTATCTCCATTCCGGGGGCCCCTGCGCTGCGGGGTCTTCGGGGCCCTTATCACCACCACTGCTAATATACTCAGAATGCGAAAATTGGTCAATTCATGGTTCATGCGTACAGAGTATAATACATTTTGTAAATTATTATTAGTTCACTGATTCTGACCAAAATAAATTGGTCAAATAATTATTATTTAACAAATATTATAATACATCTCTAACGAAACCTTTGGTCATCCAACAGTTAGGGGAGTGTGGCTAAATAGATCTCTGTAGAAGATCATGCCTAGCATTTTTTGTGAATCCTAGAATTTTCATGATTCTTAAAATCTCGAATGATGTCTCCTTTATGCAGAGTTGTGAGCAAATATATTTTAATTTATGAGTCAATTTTTAAAAAAACCATTTGTACTTAAAAATTTGTATTTACCTTTGAGGAACAGATTCCCCCTCCCCTCTTATCAGTTATTGATAATTTTGTTGGTGGTATTAAAGATGTTTAAAATAAGTGTGTTGGTGGTATTAATTGTTATAAAAATAAGGATATATATGGTATTTTTTTTTCTTTCTACCGGTACTTTTAAAATATTTTTTCACTTTACACCGGATGTAAACATTTTACTGTTTAATACTGTAACTTTCCTTGTTGATATTGTCTATTGGTCCAATTTGTTAGTTAAATACTGTGACTTTCCTTGTTGATATTGTCTATTGGTTCAATTTGTTAGTTAAATACTGTGACTTTCCTTGTTGGTATTGTCTATTGGGCCAAGTTGTTAGTTAAATACTGTGACTTTCCTTGTTGATATTGTCTATTGGGTTAAGTTGTTAGTTAAATACTGTGACTTTCCTTGTTGATATTGTCTATTGGTTCAATTTGTTAGTTAAATACTGTGACTTTCCTTGTTGATATTGACTACTGGGCCAAGTTGTTAGTTAAATACTGTGACTTTCCTTGTTGATATTGACTACTGGGCCATTGTTAGTTAAATATTCAAGTTAATTATCTTTTATTGATTAAGTGACTTCGAGTCGTGTATAATATTGCAAGATTTATGTCTCTTATAGTCTATACTTATGAATTAATAAAAATTTCACCCTTAATCATTACTATTGTCTCCTCCTCTACATTAAAAATATTGCATTTGCCTTGTCTTGTGTTATTTTTTTGTGATAATCTTAGCGATTTCTTGATAAATTTGTTATCATTATAATATTATTTATACGAACATTTTATATTATCATTATTTCAAATAGATTGATTTAACATCCTACTTACATCTTAATTAATCAGGTTAATTTTACTTTAAACCATATTTTAGTATCTATGTATTTTACTTGTAATATTTTTACTTCAAATAAATGAATAAATAAAAAAATAGACTGCCAATTGGTGTGGCACATAGCTTCATCGCATCCTATCTACGTACTTTATTGATTTTACGCTTTTACAAGTGTGCGCATTTGGAAGAGAAACAAATAGGCACAGAAGGTTGAAACCTATATGGGACCAACAATGGGCTAATTATGACCTAAAACCATTAAAATTGGACGTGTACTTTTTAAGATATGTTGGTTCGCAAAAATTGAAGAACATACCGACTGACAGACAGACACTGAACCAAATCCCTGATGTCTGAAACGGATTTCTATCTTGGAATTTTTGAAATCGGACACCTAAAAATGTTTCGTTCTTCAGAATGATCACATAGATTCCGTTACCTTTGGTAAGCTCAGAAGCAAAATATCACCTAAATGTGTTTAGACTTACATTCATAATTAAGTCCTAGACAGTATGAGGTTTACAAACTTCAAACATTTTCTTTTGCATAAAATTTTAAGTTTTTGAATCCTGCTAAATTCAAAAAACCTTTTTATTTGTTTACTATCACTGATTTTGCACAGACTTTTGGCGAAAGCTCTGATTTATAAGTCTCAATCTCTGAAACTCTGGCTTTTATTTACATCCGCTTTACTACTCACTCCATGCTATTTGCTCTGATATTTAAAAAAAATCCAAGCCAGAAATCCATTACAGAAATCAGGGAACATTTTGGTTTCCGTGTCTATTTCTCAATTTTTGTGAACCAACATATCTTAAAAAATATACGTCCAATTTTAATAAAATTTGTATGATGGGTCATAATTAGCCCATATTTGGTCCCACATAGTTTTAACCTTCTGCACCCAATTTGTTTCTCTTCAACATATACTTTGTAGCATCTTAAGGCTATTCAAATTTTCTGCCACATAAGGAATGTTGATTTTTTTAAAAAGAAAAGATTCAAGAACAAATTTAAATAATACTTTAATTGTAAATTTTAATTGATAAAGGAATTTTAAATGTTTTAATATGAAGAAATAACTCACGTAATTTTATTGAAAGGTTTTATTTGGTATTAATCCAAGGTTCACATGAAGTTTCATTGGTTGTTTTGTTACTTCTTCAGGTACTATATAACATTTTATATGATCGTTATTTTATGATTTATACAATTTTATGTCATTTAAACCAGTTTATAATTATTTTTATTTGAATCCTTAATTTTATAACAGAGAGATAGGATAATTAGGAATTAAAACAATTTGTTAATATCATGATAGCAGATACGAGATAAGGTTCTCTATATAAGCAAGTTGCGCACTAAAAAACGTGTGATTCCAGGAGCTTCCGTTTTCGATGTATCGTCTCACCCATCTGAAGATGTAAAATTTCTTGTCAGCCATTTTGGCTTGTGTTAAAAAAAAAAGTTTTAATGCAAAATTTTAAATTTCATTTTTTTATCTTCTTGAAAGATTTTCCAACCGCCGTAAAAACGTAAGTTTCTATCTGATATCAAGTTATCTAAAAATTTAATTATTGAAATTAAATTGTAATTAGCAAATTAGCTAATAAGGTAATTTTTATTTTAAGGGCCGAAGTTGCTTACCGGCATAGTTTCCGAGTTTCGAGTTTGGAGTAAGAGTTCAACACATGAATTTTTCCATTTAATTCATATCACTTAGAATCACTTTTCGAGAGCAAGGGCGCTCCGATTTCTTCTTGAAGATTTTTCTTAGAAAATGTATTAAATTTAATTAAAAATTATATTAATGACTTTTGGAATGAACCACATGGTTCGGGGATAAAGAATTTTTTTGTAACGTATGTACAACTGTACATGAAAATTTTAATT
>KZ652671.1:11741-24965 GCA_001010745.2 Gerris buenoi
AAAAAAAAAAAAAAAAAAAAAAAAAAAAAAAAAAAAAAAAAAAAAAAAAAAAAAAAATTAAGAATATTCGATGTCTCGATAACAGACCGGTGGAGACCAGCCATCATTCACCTATTTTGACGGAAAATGTGATAGTTGTTATCCAATAAATTGTCAAAAGATCAAAAATCACGATTAACTAAGTTAGTCCTTCAATAGGTGACCTCTTTGGTTTAGAGCTAAATATTTGAAAAACTAACAACTAACCTATTAAGTGCTAACCAATTTTGTACTCAAGATACTGAAAATCCCACAGTACGCCAAAATGGGTGGAATGACCACTGTCCATCAGTGTTATTTTTATAAAATAATATTTATGTGTAATATAAATATTTATATGTTATTTGTACAAAATTGAGTTTATAATAATACAATATTTATATAAACTTAAATTTTAATTCGATAAATTTTTAATTTGGAGACGGTAAAGTAACGAAGGTTTAGAGCGGCGAGTTGTAAGTTGATGGTGAAATTGTGTCATGACCAGAGTTCACAATGTCCAATTGGATTTAGTCCACTCCGAAAAGAATCATGTCCGTCCAAGGTTGCATTAAACAATACTTTGTAACCAATCAAAAAGTTTATTCGTCGAGTTGATTTTTTAAATTTTTAATTGGATAACCGATTATATTCAGCGTTACCGCATTGTTTTTTTTTCAATAGTATAAAACTCGGTCTGACAACCACAAAATGAACTTGCATAAAAGTGACCGACTAACATAAAATTAGAATTCCGTGTAAGAGTTAATATTTTACTGTCCTTCAAGAATGTTATGGTAATGAAGAAGGTTTGTAGTTTGTCTAAGGGACAGTTTGCAACAACTTGATATTTGGTCTACTCACTAATTTTCTACTTAACAAAAATCACATTTTCCACCAAAAAAGAGTAAATGGCGTGGCGCTTCTCTCCCGGTCTCTTTTATTTCACAGATAATAGCTAAATCTCGCAGACAAACTTTGCCGACCACATAATATTCTTGAGGCAAACCAAAAAATGAACTCAAAAATTCTAGCTTAATGATAATCTGTCACTTTATTCACGCAAGAAAATCTCCGAGGATATGTCTCATATGTATAGTGATTATTGACACTCAAAATGCATATTAAATATTTACAATTCAATATCTCGTAAAAAAGAGATTTTTCCAAGATAAATTGTATGATTAAATTCTAATAAAGTTATTTCAATTTTTAATTACTATTCTAAAATTCCCTAAATTTAAGTAAATTTTATCGCAACTTTTGAATAAACATAATTATTAAGTGTTTAACACGTGATTGTTTACGTTTTGGTGTCGATTTAAGTTGAATTGTAATTTTTATAAATATTGTACAATTACAATAAAATATTGTAAAAATATTGTACAATAAAAATATTGTACAATTTTTAACAATATGTATTCACCATGTATAAGAATTTGTTTTGTATGTAAAAGTTCATTGACATCGGCTCAGCAGTTTATAGCACTACACTTCTTCACAGACAATAGACTACAGAGGCAGAGCCGGATTTACGTTTTGGTCGAATGAGGGCTATCCATTTTTTGCCGCCCCCTTCTTACAAATAATCTTTAAAAATACCCCTCCCCCAACACTTCCTAACACACATTCATATATATTTTTACGTACTCGAATTGTTTGTTATAGTCTTCTTCTCTACGTATTTGTTTTACTACCACTTGTCAACTTTAACTATATTTAATTAAATAAGTAATGTTTATAATAAAACGATACAGCAATTTAGTTTTAGCAAAAATTTGTAGTTCATTGTTGAGCAGTTTAAACTTCTTTCAAACTACTACGATTATAAAAATACTACAAATTTCCAATGGAAATTCGCTCGGCTTGCGGAAACCCGCGGTAGGATTATTTCATCTTTCGTACGGATAAATGATAAGATAACTATAAGACAAATATATATGGTAGCGATAGGGAATAACAATTAAGAATTTCTTTCTACGTGATTTACTTTGAGCAAAAGAGTCTATTAGATCATCGTAGCTGTTTGGTGATTGAATACTCTATTGTTAACACGGCCATTGAAGACGCTCATGTGATTGTGATGAACGGAGATAGTTTTTTATCCTTTTCATCACCGAAAATGATCTCTCTGCCGAACAGTTTGAAGTCGGTGTTGTCAAAAAAAACCCTTAGGCTAATTGCGATTTCTTGTCACTGTAACTTGAAAATCGCGGTCGCTAAGATTTATGAGGTGCGCGCACTGCGACTAATAAATAGATAGTTTTACTATAGATTTCGTTAAAACCACTTGTGTGATAGCTCTTTTGCTCCGGGCGAAAGCCAAACGACGCAAACAACGTTACTGGGTTCATCCTCTTTCCAGCCATAGATTAATGAAGGGACAGTTCTATAAGTTGCATGAATACCTATGTAATAATCTCCGTGATTTTTTAAAGTTTTATAGAATGAATGTAAATAATTTTGAATATTTACTTAATTTAATTGAACCAAAAATCACCTATCGTGACACAAAATGGAGAAAGTCGATACCCGCTAAAAGCGCCCCATCCACTGTCATTATTTCCGTAAGGAAAACCGATTCCGTCAAGAAAGAGTGTTAGTGTATGGGTTTCAAGAAATGAAATTTGGGTGGTAGGTCATAATTAGCGCGGTGTTGGTCCCACATAAGTTTCAACCTTCTGCGTCTGTTTCTTTCTACTCTACATGCACACAAACTTACGTCTATTTACACTTATATCTTTAAAAGTACTGATCAGATTTTTAAGATAATTGGATGGTATGTTGAACATAGCCCAGAGATGCTCTATATTAATTTAACCGTCTGCACTCTAAATTTTATTAAGTTGATAATTTTAGGTGAAGCTGTAAATTTTGGGGCCTAAGTTAGAGGAAGGCGCTACGGGAGGCACTGGTGGCTGCCCGGGACGGAAAAAAATAAGGGCGTACCGGGCCCCTGGTATTAATATAGTCATAAGGCAAACCGAGGAGAAGAGACTGCTTAGGAATTTTAACCTTGACACCCATTCGGGAGCGGCGCTAAAATTTGAAACTTTTTGGTTTTCGAGTTGTAGCGGTGCCCCCCATAGGGCGTCAGGGTCGAAATACCTACAGTTACAGTGTCTTCTCCTCGGTTTATTGTGTAACTACCAAGTACGCCCTTTTTTCCGACCCGGGCGGCTACCAGGGGAGGCCCTGGTGGCCTCCCTACCGCCTTTCTCCAACTTGGGCCTGGGCCCCAACCCCAACATCTACATTTTCACGGCAGTCTTTTTTTTTTATTTAATATCTCAATATATTAATATTTTTTTAGACTTAAATACCTTTTGTGACCCGCCGGTTAAGAACCACTGCTCTACACTAAAGCCTCGGCCCTCGCGCTTCGTGTATGCGTTTGTTAGCAATTGAAGTTGCCGCCCCCTAAACCTTAAATTTTTAAGGTTACGCCTCGAAAATCACCGCTCAAAAGTGCCGCCCTTCAAAACTTGCCGCCTTGGGCTATAGCCCTTCAAGCCCCCCTGTAAATACGGCCTTGTACAGAGGGATATGTGTTATATATTTTCTTAAAATGTTTTGACTTAAGACTCAGAACATCGTCACCAAAATCTGTAAATCTTCCAAAATCAAATTTCCGAAGCCATTATCTATACTCATTTATGTAATATGTACATAAATTATTGTATACATGTAAGAAATATAGTTAATTAATTTAGTACATAAAAGAGAACAAATATCAAGTCCTACTATCAATAATATATTAATAAGTAAAATATAGTTATTTTCTAACCGAAAAATATATTTTAATATAAATATTGCATTCATACACTATAAATTATTATATTACTTCATTATTTAATTTTACAGCATTTCGTACACCGTTAAAAGAGAAAGAGTGTACACACACGCACATAAAATATACATGCATATATATTTATATATATATTATATATGTGTGTGTGTGTGTGTGTAGTATATAGTATATTAAAAAATAAATTATTAATTACTAAACAGGTTGATAAAATAAAGTCCTTGCATGACCTCCCTATGTGTCAGAAACCCGGAATTTCTATTAATAAAAAATAAATAAATTGCATGACCGGTGTACAGAGTATAACAGTCAGCGCTGTAGTAGTAAAGATAATTTACAAAATACGAAGAGTGCTGGCGACGCCGTATAAATTGACCTTTCGACTCAAGTCGGAGAAATGTGAAATTTTTTTTAGAACTATATATCGTCAAGGACGGCCAGAAGTTGAACTTTTAAAATTATATATCCTGTAAGTTTAGATGACAAACACGCGCTACAAAATAACACAGTCTAGATTTTTCAGTACCGTTTCCGCAACGTTAAATTGTAATAATGATATTGATGCAATCGTTAACAACGAACGTTAATGTTTTTTAATATATTTTTTAAATATCATATTATTAAGAAATTATACTCAAAAGGTATTATTAATTAATGTGTAAAGGTTACTAAAGCTGCATTAATCTTAAGTAGTCTATATAAATGGAAATATAGTCGGACCTCCATACTCCGAACTTCTATACAACGAAAATCTCTATAAACATTTTTTTTATGTCCCATGATTTCTCTATTTAAAGTGTCTCTATAGTAAAAGAAATTCTATACAACGAACTTTCTATACAACAATTTTTTTTCTGGAACCATCAGTTTCGTTATATGGAGGTCCGACTGTAGTTAGTATATAATCTGTTTGATTTTGTTTTTATTGATAGTTTCTTTTAATTAAATTTAAAGTGACAGTTTCATAAATAAAGTTTTCTTCGATTTAGAATAAAAAATAAAGAAGTTTGATATTACTCATATTACTACTTTAGTCTTATTGGTTGAATAGAAAGTCCTACATGTAGAAAAGTGGCAGGCATTTTGGAGACGACAAAAGCTTTTAGTGCTTTCGAGTGGAAAAACTACTGTATTGTTATCAATCATTTGTTTATCTCATTACTCATTATAATCAAAGAACTTAAAAGTAACACAGTGTAAAACAATGCTTTGAGAAAGTACCTTAAACTTTGAAGAAACTAGGGTGCTGGTTCCATGCGGCCAAACTTATTGAACTATATTGTACTTTTATCATTAACTTGTATGTTTTCCTTTGATGGTTGAAGATGGTCCATAGCGGGCCGGATGTGGTAAGCAATCAGACTTAATATAGATAATAAATTACAATATATAGACGGAAGATAGATAATAAATTCCTATACCATACATTTAAAAAAAAAAAAAAAAAAAAAAAAAAAAAAAAAAGAAAGGTTTAATTTGTTGTTTTTTTTTGTAGTTTGAAATGGCATTTGATTATGAAGAACTTATAAGTTCATGTGCTAACTTTTTTGCACCACGATGCTTAAACAATAATTTGACAATCTGAGAGTGAATATAAATCATATAATTATTATGAGNGCTGATGTTTTTTTATAGTTTAAAATGGCATTTGATTATGAAGAACTTATTACTTTTAATTTTTTAGGTTCATTTTCCAACTCCTTTCATGGAAAGGCGGACCGAATAAAATGTCTCACTGGCTGGATCCCGCGGGCCGTAGTTTGAACACACCAGGATTAAAAAAATGGGGGAATAATAAAAAATCAATGTTTTTCTTTCAAGGTGTCAACATGATTTGCAAGAGAACAATAGATTAAACAAGAAGGGATTAATAAAAACTAATTTTTTAATTTTTATTAAAATAATTGACATGAGAAAAAAGATTAAACAAATAGGAAAATAATAAAAATTGATTTTCATGAAATATTTTAAAATTATTGACAAGAGAACAATAGATTTAACAAATAGGGAGTGAATAAAAATCAATTATTTTCTTAACAGATTAAAATAATAAGAGATCATAATTTTCTTTATCGCCCTCCACTTGTAAACATTGCTCTCCTGAGCGGGAGGTAATGTTCCATATTACATCCCTGCGGCGCGGCGGGTAATAATGTATGGTTTTTCCATCACAGTGCCGCTAATTTAGTTCGAGAAGCGGCCGCTTCCTGGCCGGGCCACGGCGTGCAGGAAGCCCTAGTCCTCAGTGTCAGCTGTTCAATTTGTAAACAATCAATATTTTACAACGCTTTTATTAACTTGGTTTCAGGGGTATCCAACTCCAGTATTCTAGAGGTGTAAGAGCACTAGCGCTCCACGGGAAGATGGTGGTTAAAATTTTAAACTACTTATGATCTTTTGACATTTATACTATATTGTAAATAAACAATCAAAATAAATAACAGTCTCTGGCCGAATAAGATGCGCGATCGCCTAAAATGCGAAATTTCCCGGGTTCGATTCCAGGAAAATGACCAAATAATTTATTAATTTATTTCTTTGAATTAAAAAGCTCGAAATCTTTTGAATGGTGTAAAAGATTTAGTTGCAATATTAACCGCACCTTCCCGTGGAGCGCTAGTAGTCTAACACAGGTAGATAAAGAGGGGAGTTGGAAATCTTTCCGTTTAAGGATTCTATGATCGATGCGTGGTTTCTTGTTTGTTTGTCCGGTACAAATCTTGCAATCGAATTTTAACTAACATCCTGAGTAGCTAGACATTTAAAACTTTCAGAACAGCTCAGAACACGATGACAATGCATTATTTTAATACTTTTAGTCATTTTTCAGCAGAATTTAATTCGTTTTCAGCAAATTTGCTGAATGAAAAGTTGGTTTGGAAAAAAACCGCAAAATATTTTATTTGTTTTGTCATATCCAATAATATTTACAATCTTCATTTTGACAGGTTTCAAATTAATGATTTTTATAAATAAGAGATAAACATTAAATGACAGCAAAACAGGAAATATATCGATTATATTATTTCAAATATATCCATGGACCGGTTTAAAAAAATTTTAAAAACGTAGTGTATAAAAAGTTCTTTTTATCTTGCAATTATTATTTATAACTGCGGTTTGTTTTGGAAATGAATTAACCTTAATATGCGTTTATTGTTTTTGAAGATTACGGCAAAATAGTTTTTTGAAGTTAGTTTACATGTGGTGGGCGATAAAATAGTGTACGCACCACGAGCAGTAAGCGCTATGACAGGCCTCGGGCGTTAAACGCACTCGTGCTTTCAAACTTCGCCCTCGGCCTGTAATAACGCTCTTACTGCTCTAGTTGCATAAATAGCTATTACAGTATCAAACTGATTTTCACAATGGTATAAGGAAAATTGATGATAAGCGCATAAACCATATCAATTTTCCCAAAAAAAACTTACATTAGAATATAGTGCTGATCTTTTTTAATGTTTGAAAATGGCATATCACTATGGAGAACTTATAACTTCGCAGGTAAGGAAAATAGATAATAAGCCCATAAACAATATCAATTTTCCTATAAAACTTCTTACATTAGACTTTAGTGCTGATCTTTTTTAATGTTTGAAATGGCATACCACTTTGGAGAACTTATGACAACATTTTTTGGTTAATTTGTTAACGTTGTCGTGGCGCAGTGGGTCGAACAAATCGTCTCAAAGACCGAAAAGTTTAAATTAAACTTTTAATGTGTCTAGGCACTGGCGGTGACGTTAATTAATACACCACAAGGAATGAAATCTTATCAAGAAAATTATGTTGATAAATGTTTCTGCAAAATTTATTATTAGAAATTATACAAATCTCATTAGTTAAATGATACTATAAAATAAATTAAACTAAGCACACAAAAGTTAATTAATATCGCAAACGAGTTCCCATTAACTTGAAAAGATAAGAAATAGATACATTTTAATTTAAAATTAATTAACAATAACATTTATAAACTAACTAATGTTCTATAGTTCTTCATTTTTAAAATTCATTAAAACATTCCCTTGCACTAAACACGAGGTATTATAATAAGCATCTTTTGTCAATATAATCAAATTAATATTGAAGATGAAGATAATAATTAAACTAGACGCTGTAAATTGAATCCATGGACTCCCTTTTTTTATAGATCAGGTAGGTCCAAAACATTTATCAATCGATTCTTTTTTTTTATTATATCGACTAATACATTCTTCACTTTGAATTATTATCACTCATGATCATGATCGATTCTTCTATTGAAAAATCGACAAAAGGACAACTAAAGTTTCATAATTCATTCATCGATAAATACATAAATAAATAAGTTTTAGATATATGCCAATCAACATAAGGATAACAAAAGTTTTAAATTTAAGTCGTACTTACATTTTTAATACTGCTTAAACTCAATTACTGAATATTTAAATTTTCAAGGTACTAATATTATATTATGATCAATTCATAAACTTTTTCTTTCAACGCAAATCTAAAATTAAGTCTTTAATTTATAAGACGATTATTCCTGTAGATAATGTCGGCATAAGTTTAATTAATGTTATTTGTTTTCAGTCGCGCATATATGTCAATTCTTCCACTAAAGTGTATCGACGTAGACGAAGGTACAATCAATATTAAAAGATTCATTCGTCACTAAATTCTTCTTCTAAGTATTTCAAGGTAAATCTAAAATTAGAAGTTTCATTCATAAGTTGATTCTTAGTCATAAGCCAAAGCCAATTAATATAAGGAAAAGTTAAGTACAATTATAAACCCAAACCAAAATTATAGGTTTCATTCATTAGTTGATTTTTTCTTGTTGAACCTATCAACGTAAAATAAAATATACTTGTTTTATTTATAAGTTGATCCGTCTTATTCAATGAAACGACGTAAGTATAACTTCATTACAAGTTTCTTTCATATATAGATTCTTTCTATTAAATATATTTATTTAAAGAAGTGTTACAGCAATTATCAGCTTCATTCACTTCACCAATTAAGCTTGTTAACGTAAAATTTAAGTTCATCCAAGCCTTGTTCTCACAAGCTGTATTTCGATCGCTTAGCCACGGTGGAAAAACAACTGCTTTAATATAACATATTGATTCTAATGGAGGCGTACTCACCAGAAGAATAACCGATGCGGTTCCAAAACCGCGACAGGGTCTATTTTCAAGGCTGCGCGATTACCGTCTGCGGAATAGAACCCCGCAAAGATGTGAAAACGTTTGCAGGAGAGGTTTATCAGCCGCATCAGTTCTTTAAATTTATTTATTTTCAAGGCTGCGCGATTACCGTCTGCGGAATAGAAACCCGCAAAGATGTGAAAACGTTTGCAGGGGAGGTTTATCAGCCGCATCAGTTCTTTAAATTTATTCGTAGGAGCAGTATCTCTTAAGCAGCCCCTACACAAAACATTGCGTCAAGCTGATTGACACGACCTTCAAGCCGCCTTGGGGCGCATCAAGCATACCATCAAGCATCCCATCAATCTTTTCATCAACACTCATTTGTAGCAGAGTTTTCGACTAGTGAACTGCTCCTCCTGGACTGTAGTGAATCGGTATTGTTTAGATACCATGGTTTCGAATAAGGATTTGAGGTGTCGAGAAGGTGATTGACGGAATGCTTGATCAAAATTGTTCTAGACTATCAAGCATTACGTCAAGCTACTCTACTCATTCAAACTTTCCATCAATCTCCGTCAAGGCTTGACTCAAGCATCAGACATCCTAGACTATCAATCCGCTTGACTCATTCAAACTTTCCATCAATCTCCGTCAAGGCTTGACTCAAGCATCAAACAGGTTCGTAGACCATCAATCATGCTTGACAGGATTGCTTTACGCGCTGTTTTGATCAAGCGGCTTGACCGTGTAGGTGTAGGGGCTGCTTTATTCATCTATCGTATCAATTTAGAGTATATTTTTTTTTTCCATTTATGACATCAGAATTAATCAAATTTAACAATTCATCAAAATTATTCTTGTTTATTCTAAATACTCAATAAAATTCCTATGATACTCACATAAATTGTTAAATAATTTGTATAATTGTACCTTTAATAATATTAGACTTATTTATATCCATTTTGGCACACCCAAATCATAGGTTTACACTTTCTCAGCCGTCCCACTAAAGCATATAAAACAACTTATAGCGAAATCTATTTTATCAATGGCTCTAGGGACAGACAGAATGTGCAGTGTGAGGCGGTTAAAGCGGCTATTTTGGCAGCAGTCATCCAAAATTTAAAGCCACTAGCGCTTGAAAACCACGCGGACGAAGATTTGCTTGTGTTAACATGGTTTTATAAAGTTAACTCTTCCAAATGAGAATACCTATGATTCGATGAACAAGACAGTATTTTAAGTAGGTACCATAGTAAAACAGTAATCATAGCTCATAGCAGTAAAACAATATATAATATTATGTGCAACAGTAAAAATTATGAAGTCGACTGTTCCCATTAAAGTACATCAACGTAAGTCATTCCATATTTTCTTCTACTTTTTATTAATACAACAAAAGGAAACGGTATAAAGAAATGGAATTTCCATAAAACTAAGAGAAAATTAAATGTAAATTAGTTGTAGTAATTTGACTTGGAGGAAAGAAGTACCTAACAATGCGTCATCTTGAACCCCGAGCCAGTGAATAGCTAAAACATTTCTGTATCGAAAGTCATCGTGATAATGATTCGTGGAGCAGATATTGAGCTGAGATTATCATCACGACTTGATTCAAGTTTAAAACAACTTACTTCCTCAATCACTTAGTACTTTCATTAACTTTGAACTTTTAGATAACACTTAAGTTTTCCTCTCCACATCAAACTTTTAGAAACATCCTGCGTTTGAACTATTTCCATTAATTCTAACTATCAATTTACAGTTATTTTTTGTTTTTGTTAAGATATAAAACAAAATTCCCTTTTTATTTAGATTAGCATTGCAAAGAAGTATTTTTAGCACAAATTCGCAAGTGCAGTTTTCTTACTTTTAATTTTGAAAACAAACTTCTTTCTGAGCAAACCAAAGGTAAACTCCCTCTTTGACTTGTCCCTTTGGATGTTTATCATTCTGAACATTTATGGCAAATTTCACAGAAATTAGTCAAGTTAAGGACTGAAGCAGCGTTCTTTCAAAAAAATAAGGGTCATTGTAGTTATGTGCACTGATGTCTGTGCAGACACTTGGGCGTCTGTAGAAACATTTTGTAAAATCCACTTTTTGACTCAAGCACCTAAATACATCTAAATTTACATAAATCACCTACATTTACATAAATTCACCTAAATGCATCTAGAACGACAGATAGACGGGACCAAATATGTAAAAAAAAATTCAATCGAAGATATAAATAACTTCCGTTCTTCAAACCGTTCACATAGCTCCCGTAACCTTCGGTAAGGACGGAAGCAATAAAGGTATGTATTAATATCTACATAGAGAGTGTTATATAATTTTTTAAAGGTTTTCTATCAGAAAGTAAAAACGCTTTAATGATAGTAGGATTCAGCAAAGTTTAATATTATGCTACTAAATTAAAATAACTTCGGACACAAACCTATTACGTGATGACAAAAACTATTTCGTTCTAATAACCTTTTATTATTAACTGAGCATGACTACGCGTGGATATAATCCCTTTGAGATTGGCTACAGTTTCACTAGTTAATGTAACTCGATCAATCTCTTACATCATGTATCGGATCCGCTTTACATCAGTCCGTTCTCTTAATCAAATTAGTTTAAATCACGCTTGTTCGATTGATGGAGGCAAGTCACCTCACCGAAACGTTCCATTACTCTGCTCTGAACTCATCTATTATTCCATCTGGTTAAACACCGTTCTTTCATCGCTTACACCAAACAAACAAACTAGCTAACAGTTGAAATCGAAATGAAATTAAGGACAATTATCAGTTAATTTTGGAACGGATTGAAAAAAAAAACTGTTGATTTTTTGTTATGTGATCGTGTGGGGTTTGTTTCCGGTTGAAAGCGTGTCTTATGGAGTCTATAAAACTATATTTTCTTTAACTCTACTTCAGTGATTTTTTAAAATGAAAACGTTTTATAAATGGGTAAAAAGCATTATAGATTTATAGCGTGTTTTTTAGAGGTAGAAAAACCACTTTGTTGATTTAAACACAATTTCATTCATGAGAGTTACTTCTTCTTGTGCCTTATATTATATATATTTTATTTTTATTGTTTTATTTCCGCTACTATAACAGAGAACAATATAATTTTTGTTATTTTTAACAATAAAGATTTCACCAAAATATAAAATTTACAGTAGAAAAGGAAAAAGATAGATGTTTAAACTACCTTGATATAACAATTTACAGAGACGAAAACGGAAATTTATTAACAAAATGGTACGAAAAAGAAATAAAAAATAGTAAATTTTTGAATTACAAATCAAATCACCCAAAATATCAATTAATTAATACTGCCTCTAACTTAATATCAAAATCAATCAAAATGACCAGCAAACAATTTATTCAAAACATAAAAAATACGGTTTTTAAAAAATTGCAAACAAATTTTTATCCATTAAAACTTATAAAATCACTATGGTACAAAAACATAAAGGATAATAAAGCAATTGAAAAAACAAAAGAAATAAAAAATAAATTTCACAGCATGGTATACATTAAAGGCCTAACAGAAGATATAAAAAAAGTGTTTCAAGAGTTCGACTGTAATGACATAAATTTTGGAATAAAACCATCTAATAAAATTAAGGATAAGTTTTTTACAAATTTAAAAGATAAAATTGAAACCAGAAATGAAATAGGAGTAGTGTACAAAATAGAATGCAATGAATGTCCAAAAGTATATATAGGCCAAACTAGACAAATTTCCAAAATAGAATTAACCAACACATTTCAGATGCAAAAAATAAATCCGATAAAACTGCTCTAGCCCAACATGTAAAAAATTTAAACCATAAAATTAATTTTGAACAAGCAAAAATAATAGGAAAGTTGAATAATACACCAAGTAGATTGATTTTAGCGGCAATACATATCGGAATGGAGGAAAACAGGATGAATAACATTTCAGATGCAAAAGAAATTAATAAATTCTATAGTGCAGTTTTAAAAAATACAAAATTAAATAAATAAAATACAGCCAGTATATTGTGGAAATTTATATTCATGTTCAAAATTGTATGTATATGTATGTGTGTGAATGTAAGAAGTGTGTATGTTAGTATAAATGGAAATTTGTAAGTATTTTCATATAAAACGGTAATTATAAGGGAGAAAATAAAATTAGCTATGAATAAATCAAAATTATTGATATCAATATATATATATAAACTTTATTAACTTTTAAAAGATGACCACATAATATTTTTGGAGATACGTGAGGATA
>KZ652671.1:26173-53028 GCA_001010745.2 Gerris buenoi
CTTACTCTCTTTAAATTGGGCGTTTATATATAAATTGTGACATTTTCATTTTATTATATTTCTCCAATTTTATGATATTTCAAAATTCTTAATAGTTTTTTAACAGTCGTATAACTTGAAATAGTTGACAGTGTGCATCAATAAATGACTAAATCGAGATGTTTATGTCTGTAGTAAGTTTAGACTTACTTTGTTCAGTAGTTATTGTTTCTAAGATAATAATCACTATAAATGTTTATACTTATGACTTTGGATTGGAACAGCGATTAGATATTTAAAAGTTTCGTGATCGTTTCTGCTATGTAAAATGCTTTTATTTTTCTTGTTTTTTATTCAATAATATAATATTTTATTTTCTATTTCTGTAATGGATACCGGACAAGTTAATACTACGCAATTATAACATGCAATAAAAAGTAACTATGTAATTACTCCATCTCCCTCTCCCTAGATAATAATCTTCACAGCCATAAACAGAAGTTTTATTTTACATTCCGTTCCATAAAAGGGAAGATTTTACTACATAATTCTATAGTTATTGACTTTCTACGTTTTAATTACAAAGGATTAAAGGTCGGGTTCAATTCACCGCCGGAAAGAAATATTTTAATTGGCAATTTTGGTAAAAATGTTGAAAAACAAATAAATGTAAACGTGAAACTCCGAGAACCATCCGAGTTGTATCGGACAGATTTCAATATAAATATTGATGATATACCTAATAGCCTATGACAATGCGGACGAATTAAGGAATAGAATAGAGGTCAAAGGGTATAGTATATAAAATTTAAATTCATAAAAAATTATACTAATTGGTCCAGTTAGCACGAGTTTTATCTGACAGTTTTTTTTAAATTAAGGAATAGCTGTTTTAATCCTTAAAATTTAAAATTTTATCTCATCTCAAAAATGCATTCATTACAATTAAAGGAATGCATTTTTAAGTTCATTCAAGACAAATAAAAAGTTAATTATTATTCAACGAATGCATTTGTTAATTTATGGCTATTAATTAATATCTTTTGAATTGCTGTTAATTATTCCGTTGAATCTATTTGACTTGAAATATTTGAAAATGTTGAGAACTCTCATTGTTCTGAGAATAACATAATGGGTCAATGACAAGATATTTAAAGCTCCTACACGCTACACATTCCTGCTTTAATTCACACCTCTAATCTATGCGCCGCACTCATTGGCTTACATTCAATTGCACCATTGTCTAATATCAGTCAATTTAAATACCTAACATAGTTTGTTTGGACCGAGATTATATATGCATATAAAAAGCATAATTTAAAAAAGTCGAGCAATTAGAGTGGCACCTCGCGTCCCATTAAGGGCCAAATGCTCAAATGATTATAATGATATAGATTACAAAATATGATTTGTGTTACAAAATAAAAGATAGTTCTACGCATGCCATAGACAAATCAACAGATTAGGCATTAAAATGAATGGATCTGAGAACGATAAAACTGCTTTACGTTATACCTTAGACCTTAAGTAAACTCAGAAGCAAGAATAAAACTTTAAAGAGTCGACTTAATCTTTTATACTATCATTGTTTGCAGATAAAGCAGTTTTATTGTTACATATTAAAACTGCAATGTTGTTAATATAATATGGCATTATATTATACATATAGATAGCTTGCTAATTAGTGATGTAGCCCATATGCCTTCCTCATGACTTCGCGTTCATTACTTTTGCTTTAATTAAATATGTATTATTTTTTAATTGTTCTACACATTTATTTAATTTTCCCATATTTTATTTTAAATCACTATGGGACCAAATTTAACATTGTAAGCTTCTTTTAACAAACCAGCTAATTTTTTTTTAAAAAATCAAATGAATAATTTATCGAAGAAGAGTTCTTGCACTTGTTGAAGAGAAACCAATGGGTACAGGAGGTTAATAACTGCAATTGGACCAACAATACGGGCTAATTATGGCACAACATCCAAATTTCATTAAAATCAGACGAGAATTTTTTAAAATATGATGGTTCATAAAAATGTTTATGAACTGACTGACAGACCAGACACGGGACCAAAATTTTCTCAGAGGTCTCAAACAGATTTCTGTATTGGAATTCGGGGACTTAAAAAATCAATTATTTTCAAAACGGCTTCCGTTATATTCAGCAAGCTCGGAAGAAAAAAACAAAATTAAAATATTATTATAAGCAACACAGATAATATATAAGCATCATTTAATTAATGGCGGTCAGCACTTAACCCCAGCTGATATTAGATATACATATGCATTTTTTAATATTGAAATCTATAAGGCAAGCAACAATTTAAATTAACTTCATTTGAAGAAATATTTATTCTTTTTCTAAATGAACTTACTAACCTGGTTAAACAGCAATAATACCAAACTATAGTAATATTTACTTATTGCATTATTTACTCAAAATATATATTAACGTTGTGCAATATATGTATCCTATAATTGTATAAAATAAATATTTACTTAAAAATCAAAAATATTTTTTATTATAATATATAAATTAAATTATTTTAAGTAAATCTACGCAATGAAACAGAATCAAATACATGCGAGTATAATAGGTTAGATTAAAATAATTTTTTAAAAAATATTGTAGCATGATCACGACATTATATAAATAATAAAGTAAAATATAATTACAAACACAAAAGTATATATATGTTATATAAGAATTGAAAGGATTTAAGTTAAGTAGTCAATTTTTAAAATTACAGGTTCATATTATAAATGTTCAGTACTAATCCAAACCTTTAAGATAATTTTTATAAGAAAAAAAAATCAGGAACAATGAACAAAAATAATGACTTTAAAAGCTAAAATGTTGCAGAATTTGATTATTTTTTTTACGATTAAAATAAAACACAAGAAATCATTCTATTTAGTAGCTAATATGGGATTTAGATAAAATTAAAATTGGAAACCTTTCTAAGTAAAGTTAGGTATATTAAAGTGCGACCTTGCTAGTTTAAAATGCCAAGGTAGGTCTTGCGGAATAATAACACTACATACTTCTTATTTACTACTGAATTCTACTTTTCTTTTTATTAATAAAAAAAAAGCTTTTAACACACAATTACTTATTTTAAGACATTATCGAATCTAGAGAAATAAAAACGGATATAATATTAAACATATATATTAAATATATATATTTAGTTAAGACGGGAAAGTTGCCTACATCAAATTATATAGTAAAGGCGATCAATTGATTTTTAAAGAATTATACTTGAACGAGTAGTTTTATAAGATATATGCTGGTTCGCAATAATCGAGTGGCAGACCGACAGACCGACTGTTGGTCAATCGGTCAGACGGACAGACGCAGGTAGCCTAAATTACATTAAAATTATGGCTTTTGTCCCTTTTCAGCCTTTTTCCCATAACGATTACTAATTTATTGATCTCATAATTAATTTCTATTTCTACTCCATTTATTATTGAGATCTATATAGAGAAATCGACATTTTCTAGAATATTGCTGAGAAGAACAAGAAGAGCCGGAATAAAGAAATCTAAAAGAACAGACAACAAAACATCTTAACAATGGCATTCTACAAATTGGTTCATTTAACTCAATACTATAAATATATACTCAATATAAATAAATATATATTAATACAGAGACCCCTATTGAAAGTTAGAAAGCAATAGATTATTATAGAGTTTCATTATTTGTTTATTTTCTTAATTTAGTTTCTAATTTAACATTTTAATATTTAAACATCGAAAGAAATTTGCTGAAATTAAGGTATAAACGCGTGAAAAGTGTTGAGAAAACCTGACATAAAATGGGACCAAGTCGCAATCGCAATGGGACCAAGTTGCATCTTAGAAGCTTGGCACAGTTTATTTATCTTTTCTTTTTTTATATATATAAATAAGATGTAATTGTTTATGATTAGTTTTTTAAAAATGTAATAATTAAAGAAAGAAAGTCTAAGTCCCTCGTAGTTTACTCCTCTACTAGTTCTCCCGAGCGTAAAGGAGAAGCCTCTCTCTAGTTATCTATTTTTATACTCTTTTAATATTAACAATATAATTGTTTTGTTTTTTTTATTACGAGTATAATTAATGATAAAAAAAATATTTTGTATAAAAAAATAGAAAGTACAGTCTACAATTGTCTATATTCACTTTTTCCCTGCTTAACAGCAACCACGAATTATACGGAACCTCGAATGATTTGTAGTAACTTAATAGATACATATTCACTTTACTAAAGAAAGTATCGATATCATCAAATTGAATATAACCAATATTTGACAAAGCACCTTGTATTTTATTAAGTTTTGGAGGGAAATGTTACTATTAAGGAAGAGGAGGGGGGGGGGGCAATTTCCACAACAGGAGGCCACCTTTTTTATCAGGCTTAATTTTAATGTGTAATTAAATAGAATTTAGTGTTTCTAACCGTATTAGTTGGTAATAGGTAATTCTTTTTCAATCCTGAAGTTAATATTAACTTTCATTTTCTTTATTGCCTGTCGACTGTCATCAAAATAAAAATGATTACTTAATCAACCCTTTTCCAGTCGTCCATAATCGATTTGAAATTTGGCACATAATCTCTGTTCCAATGCATAACTTTTTCATATTTTTGAACCACCCTCCTTAAGGCTCTACCGCCCTTTGAGGTTAGAAAAATCATTAAAATGAAAATTTGTACGGTTCTAGGCAATATATAAAAAATCTAAGTACAGGCTTCATTCCTAATTTTTATTCTGCATTATTTGAGCCCTATTTCAACTCCCTACTACAATAAATAAGACAACTATTTCAATACGAGTTTTATCGTTGTATTTAAATGGCGCCTGGACTATTTATCATAGGAAGATGAAATAGGGCTCAAATTGTGCAGAATTAAAATTTGGAATGAAGCCTGTACTTAGATTTTAAATATCTTGCTTGGAACCAATAAAATTTTAATTTTACTGGTTTTTTCTAAACTCAAAGCGCGGTAGAGACTTAACACTCACTGCGATGTCTTGTAAGAACTTAGTAACCGTGTATGTCATGAAAAAGCCAAAGCGTATTTTATAAACAAACAACTTGCTGATGTCTCCCACAGTTAATGAGAATAAATATAAAGAATTTATAATAATAAAAGAAACTTAGTTTTTATGCGCTTGTAATATTATTTCTCTCTATCTGTTTCCTGTTAAGGTAAATTCTTTTTAGCGAAACGGTGGATTGCTCTTAACATCGGATTAATTCCGTATCTTTGATGACGCTTCAATGGAGAGAGATAATAAAAAAAAGTTTTAGTTAGATTTCTTCTTCAATGAACCTAAAAGTGGGTTTATAGGTTGCTTAACTCTAAACAGATAATAGATTAAAAAAAAAAATAAAAAAAACAGTTGGAAATACATTTATTCTCTTTCTTTTATTCACAGTAAAAGCCTAATCAGTCAACCTTATAAATTATTTTACACAAAAAACGATTTAAAAAAAAATTTACTCAGGGGGCGCAAAAACACGTAATTTCGAAAGCCCCAAATAAAACACAATCCTTAATAATAATAATAATGATAAGCCTTTATTTCCAGTTTAAATATAATATATACATTTCTAAAATTGAAAAAAGTTTATGAGATTTATATGAAATTGAAATAAACTTTTCTCTCTCTAATTAAACTTCTAGAAATTAGCCCATCTACGGGCATAGGCCTCTCCCGCCTTATTCCAGGCTTGTCTGTTGACAGCGGTCCGATGCCACAACACTCCTAAGACCTTCTCAATATCTGNCTAATTAAACTTCTAGAAATTAGCCCATCTACGGGCATAGGCCTCTCCCGCCTTATTCCAGGCTTGTCTGTTGACAGCGGTCCGATGCCAAAACACTCCAAAGACCTTCTCAATATCTGCTCTCCACCTTGAAGCTGGTCTCCCTCTTCTACGCTTGTTGTCCCTAGGACACCATACTGTTGTTCTTAATGCCCATCTATTTTCCTCCATTCTCGCCACATGGCCTTACTCTCTTTAAATTGGGCGTTCAGAGTAATCGTGATCTAAATGGCATTTGCCGCACTTCTTCTCGGCCATTATATGAATCAAGGTTGAGTTCATGGGTTCGATCTCAAGCCTTGGCACTTAAATTTATATGGACTCTATGGATGTGTATTTGGTACTTAGTGTGTAAAGTGGCTCAACTCCGTACAGAGACGGACAGGGCAATTATGGTTCTCCCATACTACGACTACTGCTACTACGCCTTCTGCTGACATTGCTGCGACTACTTCTACCACCACTTCCCTCCACATAAAATACGAACCCATACGAGAAAGTAAAAAATAATCCTCTTAAAAAACTAACGATTTCATGTGAAGATAAATACACTAAATACAGGGCCGTATTTACAGGGGGGCTTGAAGGGCTATAGCCCAAGGCGGCAAGTTTTGATGGGCGGCAATTTTGAGCTGTGATTTTTGAGGCGGCAACCTTAAAAACTTAAGGTTAAAGGGGCGGCAACCTCACTTGCAGTCAGACCCATACACGAAGCGCGAGGACCGAGTATTTAGTGTAGAGCAATGGTTCTTAACCGGGGGGTCGCAAACGGTATTTAAGTTTGAAGAATGATTAAAAATTAAGATATTAAATTTAAAAAAAAGACTGCTGTGAAAATGTAGATGTTGGAGTCCAAGTTGGAGAAAGGCGCCACGGGAGGCCCTGGTGGCAGCCCGGGTCAGAAAAAAATAAGGGCGTATCTGGCAGTTATAAGGTAAACCGAGAAGACACTGTGGGTATTTCGACCCCGACGCCCAATCGGGGCGCCGCTAAAATTGGAAAACCAAAAAAGATTTAAATTTTACCCGTTTGGGTGTCTGGGTTAAAATTCCTAGTCTCTTCTCCTCGGTTTACCTTATAGTTATATTAATACCGGGGACGGTACGCCCTTATTTTTTTCCGACCCGGGCAGCCACCAGAGCCTCCTTATTTTTTATTTAATTTTAATTTTTTATTTATTTTTTGCTTCCAAGCTTACCGAAGGTAACGAAAGCATTATGTTCACTTTTGGGAACGAAAAAGTTTTATGTCTCCGATTTTAAAAATTCCAAGACAGAAATGCGTTTCAGACATCAGGGAACATTTTTAGTTCCGCGTCTGTCTGTCGGTCTGTGTGTCCGCGAATCATGAAACGTGTGACGATAACTTGAGAAAATTTCGACCGATTTTGATGAACAGCTTTTTGATTTGAGTAAAAGCTCAAGAAGGGGCGGCAAAAAATGGATAGCCCTCATGCGACCAAAANAAAAAAAAAAAAAAAAATACATATTATATTATATACATATTAAAAAAATAGGTACGTGAAAGTAAAAAACATTTTTATAAAAAGAGTTCACTTAACATTATTTCTACTGCGAACAAACTTATAATCTAATATACAGAGTTACAAAAATTACATAACATCAGAAAAAAATTGGACTCAAGATCGGATATTGGATGAAGGAATTGCGGTTACCCGCGGCACAGGTTCCAACTTCAAACCCTCCTTGCTACCGCAAAACTACTTTATACCTTGGCACTTATCTAACAGATAAAGTCCCCTGTCTTACAGTTAACTTTAATACTTCGAAACTAACTATACCAACTGTGATGTAAATGAAATATTGTATACAAAAATAAAACTTGAAATCGTTTTTACAAAGGTGAAAGTATTATTAAAATACATTGTGGTTTTCTTGGGTAGATGGTAAATTTTTAGACACACACACACACACACACACACATATATATATATATATTATAAGTATATATATATTCATGAGATCAGATTATGTCATTTAAACATTTGAAAGCAAAATTTAATGTTTACCCATACCTACAAAGTTAGTATGGATCAAACATCTATATACTCTTATATAAAATCCAAATGTCTCTGACTTATTCATTACGATATCTCTAAAACCACTAGATCTGTGATCATTAAATTAATTTGGTAAGAAGGTTTTATTGGTCCCTAGGGTCTTACTATAAGACATTTTTTACGATCCATGCTCTTGATATTAGATGGTGGCCATTTATATAAAATATTTTTCATAGAGCTATATCCGAAACCAATTGCATTGGAATTTTGAAGTTTTTAAGAGAAGACAATACAGAAGGATTTAAAAATGCTCCTCAAGTTTATTAAGTTAAAAATTTGAGATTTTTTAAAAAGTTGAAAAGATTTTTGATGTATAGGGATTTTGAAATTTTTAATTCTAATGTCTAAAACTATTTAAACATTCTCGCTTGGAAAAATCATATTTATGATTATAACAGTAGCTTACAAACCGAAGCGAGGGAATTCAGCAGTTTCTCATATAAAAAAATCGGTCCGAGACAACTCAGACAAACTTTCTCATAACAAGTTCATAATTACTTAGCCCAGTGTTTTTTTATACGTACATTATTAGTTTTCGACGTACCTACATTTAATTATTACTGAACATTTCATCAAAAATTTACCATAAAAATAACTTATCCCGGGCGGGGAATCGAACCCGGGCTCTCACTGTTCGCGTTTTGAGCTATTTTCTCAGGAACTATATTTTTCCCGGAAAAACGGCTTATATAGTCAGATTCGTATTTAAATAGACTATATTCTAAACATTTTTGAAACGAAGTTCCTTATGGCACGTTCTGGGCCCGGGAATGAATCCGAAAAAAACGACCAAAATCACCGTCACGAAATCTACCGATAATGGCGATAACTTGTGTAAAAGTTGACCGATTTAGTTAAAATTTGGTACAAATGTTTATTTTACCAATGCCCAAGACAAGTTCGTTGGACAACGTTATCCGCCCAAGCGTTCGCGCGCAACGCTTGCGTAAACGTAAGCGTCAAATTAAAAAATTGGAATTTTTGAACAGGAAAAAATTCTAACATCATCTATTTAATGAGACAAACAACTTTTTTAAATACATTTTTTTAGTAAAACGAACACCGACACTGCTATGGAGTGATAAAGATCGCTAAATTTATTAAAGCGGACTAAAAAGATTAAAAAATAGAAAACAACGTTTTTACCGATATCTTACGTTCTAACGTTACGATTTTAATAAAACTTTGTATACATCGCCTATAGTACAATTGAAACAAGCATGTAAAATTTCAACCTGATACAAGAAGTATTTTTTGTGTATTAATGATTTATATTTTTATTTTAATATTTAATTGGAGGAATGCCGACGCCGGGTCTAAGAGAACTTTTATAACTTTTATAACTTTTTCGTTCTACAACCATCTTCTTTAACTATAAATTTATGATTAACTTTTTTAGTTTCTTTTATTTTTGTCTCTTTTCTAACTCCACCATGTATAAGTAGTTATTCCTGTGATTTTATAAATTATATTTAATGAAATCGTAAGGAACTTTGTTCATACCGGGTGTCCCACGACACCACACGTATTTTGTTTATCAAAATTGTCGACAACGTTTTCGAGAAATAATTTTTTTTTCACGTTTATTCGAGTTTTTGGGGGTAGCGCCCCCAAATTTAAAGCTAAAATTCATCTCGATTTCGCCTCGGGGTAAGATTTTTCTGAACATGTATACCAAATTTCGTAAAAATCGGCCCAGTAGTTTAGGCTCCAGACATCCGCACAGACGACAGACAGACAAATATTTTTTAAAAACCACTTTTTTGGACTCAGAGGACCTCAAAGATACATCAAAATTTTAAAATCAAATTTGCGCGTCATCACAATACTTTCTCTTTATATGAGAAAGTAAAAATGTAATCCGATAGAGGTAATTAAATATAGGATTTCAGTGTTTATGCCGTAATTCACTAAGTACCGAGTTGCTATGGAAGAATAATTTAAAGTTATCTGGATAGTGATCATCGATGCAATCGTGTGCGGAAGAACTCCATTACAAAAACTAGGTAAAAAATGTAACTACAATAAGGGTACAATATGGGTTGACGTACCTATTTTGAAATTAAAATCCATCCGTAACGAAACTAAATTTCTCAATCATAGCTCAGTAGGCAGGGTTATAGTATTGTGACGTAATAGTAGCACAGTATTCATTAGCAGGAGGACAGCACTTCGTCGTAATGGTAGCTCAGAATTTACCAGGGTTACAGTTTTGTGTCGTTCTCTTAGCTCAGTATTTACCAGGGTTATAGTTTTGTGACGTTATCGTAGCTCAGTATGTAGAGATATTGCGTCGTAATCGAATATAAGTATTTAGCAGGTTTATAGTATTGTGACGTAACCATAGATTTCAAGTTTCGATTCCAAGCGATGTAATTTTAATTTTATCTGTGTTACTTCCTATTAATTAATAAATAGATTAAATGAATTCTGTTTAGGCCAAATTTCAACTAATTCTTAAAATAACAAACTTTAAAAAATGACGATTCAAATAAAATATTATAAAATATTATATTCGACTATAAAAGAAAAAAAAAATCAAGAAAAAAGGTAGAGGGGCTAAGTTTAAAAAGAATGTGGCCAGGAATTCAGCCATAAAGGAAATAATGAGAAAAAAGAATAAAATGTTGACTTCTTATTTTCTAATTATAAAGGATTTTTTTTTGAAAAGGTTAAAGGTGAAGCAAAGGACAAAATGGATGAGGATTATTATTATTATTATGGTCATAAGGATTTGTACGTTTCTTTAGTATTTTTATTTTTTCTATATATGTATTGTACAGAAGTATACTTTAACCGAAAAGATGGTAGCAAAGCTTATTACATTCAAAAGAAATGCTTCTTCTTTGTCAGTAACGTTCACGCATGTGACGATAACTGACACTAACTGAAAAGTGGAGCAATTTAGTTGTATATGTTCCTTTTATCAATACTCAGGCTGCCGTCAAAAGAAAACGTATCGATAACTGAAAATTAGTTCGATTTTGTATATGTTTCTTTTATCAATAGTCAGACTGCAATCAATAGAACACGTGACGATAACTGAAAATTAGTGCGATTTAGTTGTATATGTTCATTTTGCAATATCCAGGCAGCAAAAAAGCAAGAAATTTCGAGTCTGGTTTTGCCAAAGGACCCTAAAAATGATATTTTGAAGTAATATAGTTTTTTATTTGAGCTTAGTTTGTTTCAGGGGATGACCTCATTCCTTGAAGAGATGAACCTTAGTTTTGGAACTTTTATGGAAACAGTAAAAAACAACTCAGAAGCGGTTTTTGGCTCCGATCCAAAAATTTATACACAAAAACCCCCTTAGTCTTGATTCTTCATATGCTAACATAATTTTAAAAATCAAACAAATTAACAAGTAACATAAGATGTATTGGTAAAATATTAACATGAAATAGAACATTTTCGTATCATAATATTATGTAACGTAATATTAAAATCTAACATATTAACATGTTATATATTAATACGTGACTTAACATGAACGTCACTTTTAATTTCATTCTGTTCATATTTTTTAAGGATAAGAAAAAAGATCTTCTGTTTACAATATAATTTAAATAAATGTTTCAAAATATTGTAATTCAAAAAATGATTCATTATTACACAAAAAAAAACTATTACGTTTATGCGTAACGTAACACACGTGTAATTTATATACCCATGAACTTACACAAATCCTAATTTTATATGACCTAGTTAATATATTAACGGTTACTTAAATAAGTATGAGTAATCATACTTACCTCGCTATTTATTAACGTCTATACTCAGGGCTCGATTTGAGGCGGAACGGCGTTCCGGGACCTCTCTCTCTCTGACAAATAAAAATAATTATCGGCACTAAGATTTGCACTAAGAGTGTGGGTTTAAGTCTAAAACTGCTTAAAATGCTGTTTTTTAACGTATATTTTTGAAAATTTTTCCCGGGGGAGGATCCCCGGACCCCCCTTCTATAGGGGGGGGGGGGGAGGGTAGTTTGCAGTTCCGGCACCTCAATTTCTAGAAATCGAGCACTGTCTATACTTAACTCTAAAAGTACAAATCACTAGTACTTTTTAGAGTCTCATTATAACTTCCACAGATTATCTGAAGAAGACTGCTTTAGAACGGCCGAAACCGGCTAATTGTTACAAATACAATTAGTTTATGAGAAGATATTGTTTTGGTTATTGAACTACACCTCTTCTATGATGAGTCATCAGTCATCACACACTGTAGAAAAACATAGTCGAGGATCTTAACGTAAAATGTTTATATAACTTACTAATATCTGTAATTAAGGAATTAAGGTTTACTTTCCGTTTTAATTTTTTAATTTCTTAATACTTACATTACTTTTATTTCTTAATTCTTTAAGCAATTTTTGTTTGATTTTAAGCTAACATAACAGTAGGTGTTAGTGGGTTGTTAAAGCGACTACCGTGAGTCCTTGAGTACGTAGGTGCCAACGCTGGTTTATCATCCAACTGTTTCCAACGGTGGTTAAATTCGATACAAGAAGTTTTCCCACAGTAGAGGATTTGATTATTATTTTTTTTCTTTTAAATAATAAAATTAAGGAGGATCAGACCCAGATCGGATACAACCCACATCTTCCTCTTCAATACTTTAAAGATACTTAATCGCTTCCCAAAAAAACTAAGCTTGTCTCGTATCCTAACCCCAATTAACCACTTCCCTCTAAGCGGGACTTTTCGTTTTCGCCTGGACTTAATTAAACAGGAAAGCTTTTTTTTGTTGTAAATCGGATGGAAAGGCTATTAGACTTTAGAAGCTTTACTAAGTTCAGTGTAATTATGTCAGTCACCTTCAAATCAGCCTACTTCTTACAAAATATATATAAAGTACCAATTCTCCTTGGAAAAAACAAAAAATCAATTATGATACTTTAGACTTAAAAATAACCGTGAAATTTATACCGGTGAATGAACTTTAAAAAGACCTTTAAAGTATTTTTTCTTGACCTTTATTTATTTATTTTTTATTCAAAGCAAGTAAGTTTGGACAATGAAAATTTTGGCAGGAACATGAAGGAAATTAGACATTTTTGCAATCTAATAATAAGAGAGCTCCATTTTAACTTTCTCATATAAAGAGAAAGTATTGTGATGGCGCGAAAATTCGATTTTGAGATTTTGATTTACACGTTTTGAGGTCCCCTGAGTCCAAAAAAGTGGTTTTTAAAAAATGTCTGTCCGTCGTCTGTCTGTCATCTGTGCAGACGCCTGGAGCCTAAACTATCTGGCCGATTTTGACGAAATTTGACATACATGTTCAGAAAAATCATACCCCGAGGCGAAGTCGAGAAATGAGTTTTAGCTCCAAATTGGGGGGTGCTACCCCACAAAAACACTGAAAAAACACGGAAAAAAAATATTTCTCGAAAACGGTTCCGACGATTTTGATTAAAAAAATTCTCAAATGTAGTTCAATTAAATACGAATCTTTTCATAAAATCCGTTTTCCCGGGAAAAATCTAGTTCCGGAAAAAATGGCTTAAAACGCGGACTGAGAGAGCCCGGGTTCGATGCCCAACCCGGGAGAAGTTATTTTTATGCTATATTTTTATGAAATGTTTAATAATAATTAAATGTACATACAAAACTAATTATAAACTCGTATATGAGAAAGTTTGTCTGAGTTGTCTCGGACCGATTTTTTGCTTTAAATGTGGTAAATTCGAGTACAATTAAAACTTGCAGTTGTACTCAAATAAATAATAATTATGCATCTCAAGTAGTTTACTATTGTGATTTCATTTGTAGTAACAAATCAAATTCAGAAGTGATTGTGTTACTGTGACAACAAGTCATAAGTGATTGTGTTCTTGTGGCAACAAATCATAAGTGATTGTGAAAATTTAACTTAATTTAACTATTGCTAACTTTAATTAATCCTAATTAGAGAATATTTAATTATAAACTTGCGTCAAAGACTGTTATTCAGATCTACATTTTTAAAAGAAAAAGAAAAGAACTAAGTAATATTTCTTATCTAGCAAATAAACTGTTATAATTCCCGCGTCTTCGCACGAAAAAAAAAAAAAAAAAAAAAAAAAAAATCGCGGGAAAAATTACAAAAAGTCAACACAGTTAGAAAAAGAAAAAAATTACCTCGAAAAGTGTGTCTCATTATTTAGGTATCTTTTTATTCATTTTTTGTATATTTTCTACGGAAACATACAAAAAGAAAGGGGTTAGGGAATTACACGAGTTAATATATTATAAATGATAGCGGTTTATTAGAACCTTCAAGTAATAATAATAGCAATATAAAACTAAAATCCTTTTTTTAACTGCATAAAACCAGATTATAAATCACATATTCCTTAGACAAAGCTTCTCTTCTGCTGTGATTGGGTATGATTAGTTCAAAGAAGACTTCTCAAGGTCCCCTTTGACTAAACTTGACACTATTAAACTAAAGCTTGAAAAGTCAGAAGAACTATAAACAATTTTTATTACCACCTAGTAAGTGATTAGTTATCAATATTTTCAAGTATCCTTCGTCCGATCTTCTTTTAAAGATTCATTTTAAGTCTTGAGGCACTTGCCATTACTAAAATTTGTTTAGTGTTTTTTGATTAGTTAGTAGTAAGACTTTCAAAGTAATCTTCATTGTTCTAATCAATAATTAAATTTCAAATTATATTATATCATGTATTACAATATTTCTTTTTTAACAAACAAATAATGTAATAAACTACATTCGTAAATCAGTAGTGACTTAAAATATAACCAAACTATTAATAGATTGAGTAATGAAATAAGGCTTTTAGCAGAGCTTGAGATAAGTAAACGTTGTGCTTATTAGAAGCAATTAAATGTAAAAATTAAAATTATTAATAAACAAGGAATACATTAGAGTTACAAAACATTTTTGAGGCGTGGTGGTGAAAACAAGGTCTAGGTGCTATTTCACAACTTCACAAACCACTTCCACGAGATCACAATTTGAAAACGTTACACTAAGTGTCTATAATATTCTATTTGTTACTCACTTTTTACGTTACTAACACTAATTACAAAATTTTGTTTGTTGCTGAAGATATAAGTAGAATAAGAGGTCGACGTAGACATATACTGCAGACTTGACAATGAACGTAATAAACTACATTCGTGAATCAGTAGTGACTTAAAAAATATAACCAAACTATTAATAGATTGAGTAATGAAATAAGACTTTTAGCAGAGCTTGAAAGAAGTAAACGTTGTGCTTATTAGAAGCAATTAAATATAAAAATTAAACTTATAATTAAACAAGGAATGCATTAGAGTTAAAATTTGAAAACGTGACACCGTGTCTATAATATTCTATTTGTTACTTACTTTTTATGTTACTAACACTCATTACTGAATTTTTTTTGGTGCTGAAGGTACACGTAGAATAAGTAGGTGGACGTGAACGAATACTGTTGACTTGACAACAATGAATATATTAATTGTATTGTGTATTTTTTTATAATAATCAATTATACTGTGGATATTTGACAATAAACTGAGTTAAAGAAATGTATGTGTATATATTTTTTGTTAAATCGTGTAAAAGAGATGCAGAGCGTGTGTTCCGACAAGATAAAATGATATTTCCTTAAATGGAGTGCGGCAGGAAGCATCAAGATTATCTTCGAAAAAACCACTTCGCACACTATTCTCAAACAAATAAAAATACCCAACAAAAACCTAACCGTGAAAAAAGTGTCAAGATCCAGACCCCTTCCCAACAAGATTATAAAGTAGTGATACCTACATTGTCGCCAAGTCTGCTCTTTATTTAGTCCATAATCTCACTTCACTTCTACTTCCAAGTCTGCTCTTTCTTTAGTCCATAATCTCACTTCACTTCTACTTCCAAGTCTGCTCTTTCTTTAGTCCATAATGTCACGTCACTTCTACTTCCAAGTCTGCTTTTTCTTTAGTCCATAACCTCACTTCACTTCTACTTCCAAGTCTGCTCTTTCTTTAGTCCATAATCTCACTTCACTTCTATACATTATGAGCAAGAGAGCTCTTTCATTTTTATTGCTTAACACTTGGCCAATTTATAAATGAGGAATGAATGTGAATATAAATATAATAAAAATGTATTAAGCGATAAAATATCCTTCACAAACCTTAAGTCACATAAAACTATTTCTGAAAACGAAACTGCATAAATATATCGCTGGTTTGGAAGAAGACCGTCATAAGTGCAAAAATTTTGATTTTCGGATTATTGTATTAAATGACTTCAAATATGACTACCTTTTATTAGCAAGAACGTCTAAAACGATATCTCACTCAGAACCCGCTGGATGACGTTTGTGTCGTTTTTTCTTTAGTAGAAATCTTCGTCCTGCTTCTATGAAAGAGCGTCTGATTGTCAGTTGTGATTTAATTTCTGGTTATTGCTTTTAATAAAAAGGTCACATCGTTCATTGAGTCTTTGTTGTCTATATGCTAAGTTGATTTTTATTACCGTTATTGTACTGAAGGCTGTTGTTCCTCTTTACATTATAATATTACTATTATTTTCCTAGGACTGAGATCACATAAAGTTCATTGTGACTTTTTTCCTTAAAAATTCTTGTTGTTATTTTCTTATAATGTATATGATTGTGTTGTAGTAAAGTTCATTAGGACTATTTTCCTCAGATTTAATCGTCAAAAATTGCCGGGCCATTTAGACATAATTGGAAGTTGTGACTTTTTACCTGATAAATTGGTCTCTTTAATCATTATAAATTATACAAATAAAGGCAGTAAAGTCTCTTTTCGTTATAATTATCTTAACGATGTACAGTGGCGTAGATAGAAAAAAACCATTAATTGGGACATGCTAGTATAATATAAATATTATTATAATAATATGAAACCGTATGGCTTCCTATAATTGAAAAAATTTTAAGAAATTGATCAATGGATAAAAAGTTTTAAGAGCATCTACAGATGTGCGCTAAATTTTTATACTTTATGCGAGCGTATGATAATTAGCCACAAATCTGGGTACATCTATGTTCCAGAGCAATACACAACTCAGTTGCGAAAAACTAGAAAACTGGTAAGCTATGCAGTGTAAAAGAGCTGGACAATTCAGATTTTTAATACTTGAAAAATCATTGTAATCAGATGTCCTTAGTTGATAAACTAATAAACAAAGATGGAGTAGAAATGAACATTTCTAAAATTTACTCACAATTATAACTAATATACTAGCTATTCATTTTCTTAGGAAAATCTGTACAGCAAAGATTATTTTGAAGAAGTACAAGTTTCAAAACCTGAGCCTGTGACAACTCGATCATGAAAGCAGCCTTGATTCTCTGAGAAAATGTTCATTACTTGAACATTTTCACTGTAGAAAAAAGTCTACAGTGGAAAGCAGCAAGTCTCGGTAGCCAAAAATAGGGGTTGTTAACTTTGGTACAAAAAAATTGATTCCTCGTTGTTAACAGCAACTTGTGAAAATCTTTGAAAACTATCTACAATAGAAAACTTGGTTACGCATGTAGTTTTTGTTTTTTTATTTATATTTGATTTTTAGTGATATTATTTTTGTTATCATTAAGAAATTATAAAGGCATACTGCTAATTTGACATACTATTCGTTTGCAATTATTTTTGTATACTGCAACAAAATTAGACTTATCATAAAATTATTTGAGGGTACTTACAGTCATTCTTAATACAATTAGACTTATCTTTATCAGTGCTTGTTCAATGCTTCTTCAGTGCATTATTAATTTTTTTATCTGCTTTTTTTCCTAAAAATGTTTTTAAAATTATGATAGTAAATAAATAAATTTGTTCATGAAATTGATTTTATTATAGCAATGTATGAAGAAATGTTATTATAAAGGGAGAAAGTAGATTTTACCTATTATTTGTTTTGAAGTATTTATTGTTTACAAATTAGACTGATGTTTGGCGTTCTAGTTTAATTTCTACAAGAGTGTTTTTTCTTATGACCTTTATTATTGCTGATTTTTTTTTTTTTTTTCTTTTTTTTATAACTAAGATTGGCATTTTTATAATCTAGTATGGGACCCCTCTGGACTATTTTAGGTAGAATGTAAGCTAATTTATTAATTTTTTTGTACACTCTTAATGGTCTGTAATGGTTTTTGTTCCTTAAACTTTTTTTTTTTAAATATTATTAATAAAATAAACAACTATAAATGAAATGTGTCTTTTTTTAACAAAAAAAAAAAAAAATCTCGTTTTCAGAACGATTTTCTCTAAGAAAGAAAAATAGACACCATGTTTTTCTAGAGTTTTTCGAATATAATAGAAATAAAATAAATATGTCTAAACAGTGTACAACATCATTGTCATGGTAGAAAAAAATTAGACGTCTAAAAATATGAACTTTTTTAGTTAAAAAAAAAAAACCGAAATAAAAGATTCATGTTGGCCAGCTGCACAGTGCGTCTTCATAACCAACTTTGATATATAATCACTTGATACTGGAGGTTTCCAAGTTCCTTAACTGCAGGAGATACCGACAACAATTTTGGAGTTTTAGTATTTCACACCAAAAATATCAACTTTTTTAGTTTACCATAACCGAAATAAAAGATTCATGTTGATCAGCTGCACAGTGCATCTTTATAACCAACTTAGATATATAATCACTTGATAATGGAGGTTTCAAAGTTCCTAGGTATGCTCATGGCACCAAATATATGAGCACCAAATTCGAATATTTTTTGTTAAACATCTGATTGAACATATTTTAACCTTTTTTAGGAGAACCAATATTGGCGGGTATGTGATTAGTATTTTAGCTGTCAAAAACCTTAATTAATTAAATGTGTTGTATATTCAAGCTCAGACCCTTAAATTACTTACATGATTATAATCAAATGCTTAATTGATTGATAATGTTTAACAATATAAACTCCTAAATATAAAAACTCCAGAGATTAGCGTGCGCGGACTAAAATAGAACTATAGATGTAACACTGACAATCATTCATGTCGAATCCTGGTTGGATTGAACATCTATGTATGAATGAACGCTGGAAGTAATAATTACAAACATGGAATAGATTATAAATAAGAAAGTGAATAGGAGAAGTGGTTATTAAATAGTGGGAGTTGAAGGACGCCAAGAGAAGACTAGGGTGTAACTCGGAGGTCCTCCATAATTAAGGACCATTTTAACATCCTTCTTTTGTATCCACAGGACCAAACAGCTGCTCTTTCACCTCTATTCTAATGCACTATATTTCAACTAGACAAATCCATCTTTGTATTTTAATAAATTACCTTTATTTACTTAAACAAATAATACATCAGTTTAAACTATTATAATATAAAAATATAGCTAAAAACAATAATAAATCCATCAATATATCTTCTTGTTATTCCATTTTACCCTACAAAGTAAATAATGTTTATTTGGTTTCAATAAAATTATATTCTAAGACTAGGGTCGCTTCCTTCAAGTTGTAATCTATCATTCTTAGCATGATCTATCAAAGTCAGGCGGATCACCTCCAGAAAAATATAGATAGTTTGTCAAAACTGTCAAAAAAGAGAGGTCCTATTTAAAAAAAATGGTAATTTCATTCTATGACAGTTAGTACATCCTTTTAATTTACATTTATTTACCGAGCTTACAAAAGTTTGTCCTTTTAGTTTACATAAGTTTAGTCCTTTTTGTTGTTATTGACGGACACTTCTAAATAGCGGATATTTTTCTAAACCTGGCATTTTATCCTTCCGCTTTTTTGTTCATTCAACAAAAACTTCTTCGGACACAAACCCTGTAATTTAAAAAAAAAATATCACCATATAACGGACAGCAGCTTTGGTTTTATAACTTATGAAAATTATTAATTTAAAATTTGTTGCCGCTAATGAGGAATTTTCTTTTCGATGCTCCAATTATATTTAGTTTAGTAACAAATTTGTTATCATTTAAGCGGCCCACAGAGCTAAATCTTGGTTGCCAACCAAGATGTACAGACCTATAACTTGCAGCTTGCAGACCATTTTGTAATTTCAGGTTTCAGGTTTACCTGAACGGTTGCATAGAATAAACATCGTTACGACAAACTCAAACAAACCTGTCGTATACACATTAAGATTAAAATCTCATAATACAGCATTTAATCAGTTAATTTTTATTACTCAGAATGTGTTCATAAGTTAGATTGATTCCATTTAGATTTTCAGCAAATATTCCTGAAACTAGATTTATTTTCATTTAAATCAAATTATAATTAGGTACTATTTACGACGGGGGACAGACAGAGAAAATTAGACTTCAGCACCGGGATTCGAAATACCAAAAACTTAAAAAATTAGGTTTATTTTCTCTGGGATAACGACGTCTGGTTAGATTTATAATTATTCATGCCAGCATTTATTAATCATTATTGTCGGAATCTTTTTTAAGAATATACATATATCTATATTTTTTTTTTTGTATAATAAAACAATTTTTAACAGCTAAAGGTGATTGTCCCTGTCCCAACTTATATTTGTTTAATGATAGGAAGATGTGCAAGGAATGAAGGAAAGTCTCTTGTAACAATACCTTCAGTTTTAAACTATCAAAAAAAAACTTATCATTTTAAAACTAATAAATAGGTCAAGTGTATGCTAGCCAGCACACAGCGAGGGTCCACAGGCCATAGTTTAAGTAGTGCCCAATTGATGGTGTTTTCTAAAATGCTAAAAAGCTTACTTTGAACTATCCAATGGGTTTGATATTCTCAAAACACATAAACAAACTTCTGATAAAGTATTTATTTGCCACTTAACCGAAAAACAATCATATAAAATCATACTTTTCAAACCCACTTCAAACTTGCCTACGCTCACCCTGCCATAGTTATAACCAAAGAATTATATATTTTTGTAATCAGCTCGACGTACCCTTTCATATGATACCCCTCACGGTGTCGAAAAAAAATTAAACAAATTTAACACTTTTTTTACCCAACTTTTTTGAAAAATATTTTTTTTAAATCGCTATATTTTTAACATGTGTGGGTTGGTACAAGACATATACATGCCAAATTTCAAATTCATCGGACGAAAGGTGTAGCCGGACAGACAGACACGCAGTAAAATATAAGGGTCCTTGGATTTGCCTACGGACCCTAAAAATGAAATGATACCGTGTTTTTGAAATCTATGTGTAAGAAAATCGGTTCCGGCGAGTGCACCAATAATGTATTTTATTTCAATTGATTATGATTAGGGAGTATCTGCATTCCCAACCCCTAAAAACTAATAAATGAACAAAAATTAAAACTTACTCATTTTTTTATGATAATCCTCATCGGTATTCTGTTGAGAATCGTTCTAAGTACATTTCGATTACCCCTTAATCGAATTCCTAATTAATGAAATTGCCATTTAATTAGTCTGATGAAGGGTGAAGTACATTTTACTACGTTTTTATTAACTTGGTTTATTGTTTGTATGTTTTTATTTGTCCGGTACAAATCTTGCAATCGAATTTTAACTAACATCCCGAGTAGCTAGACATTTGAAACTTTCAGAACAGCTCAGAACACGATGACAATGCATTATTATAATACTTTTAGTCATTTTCAGCAGAATTTTATTCGTTTTCAGCAAATTTGCTGAATGAAAAGTTAGTTCGGAAAAAATCCGCAAGTTATTTTATTTGTTTTGTTATATCCCATAATATTTTCAATCTTCATTTTGACAGGTTTCAAATTTATTATTTTTATTAGGGATAAACATTAAATGACAGCAAAACAGGAAATATATCGATTATTATTTAAATATATCGATGGCACGGTTTAAGAAAATTTAAAAACGTAGTATATAAAAAGTTCTTTTTATCTTGCAATTATTTAATGTTTAAAAAAAAGAATCTAAATTGAAATCAAAGTGGAATAATATCAAACAATTCTAATTCTTACGTAAAATCATATTTTTTTTTTTTTTTTTTTTTACAATTTACGATTGAAAAAGAATAACCTACGAGTTCATAATTACTTAGCCCAGTGTTTTTAGTTTATTAGTTTTCTTGCTTTCGTAGGTTCATTCAATTCTTATTTGAACATTTCACCAAAACATTTATGTGTTTGGTGTTTGTGTTTATATGTTTTCTGAACATGTATGCCAAATTTCGTAAAAATCAGTAAACTGCTTGGACGATTTTGACGTCTACGGGGCTCCGCCCGTCTACACAGGCGATGACAGACATTTTTTTTTGGACCGATGGTAAATCCACCAAACCCTGAAAATCGTATTTCGTGCCATCAAACATTCTCTCTATTTATTATTTTTATTTGAAAATGTAAAAATGTATTACAAAAATTGAAAGTATAGCAAACTGGACCCGCAAAAGTTACCTTCCTACAATATACAATACAACAGTTTGGTGCAATGGGCTTGGAAGACTACTATGGTTACTGTGATCATCACACAGAAGGCTTCGTGTATATTGTATATATTGACTGATAACACTACAAACCTATAAGAGATAACTATTCAACAGCATTAGTGGCGCTATACCTATACAAATGGAGATCCACAACTAAGTTGAAACCATAATTGTTATTCATGGACAAAAATTGTTATGAGAAAGACGTCAACTTATTAGAAAATTAGACATCCTTTAGGAACCAATTTTGAAATTAAATTGGAATTAAAACAAAGAAGAGAAACAGAACAACTGATGAAATGTCAGTCTCTGCACTTACAAACTTGCCACAATGTGTTTTGTGAATTTTTCAGGAGACCTAAAATTCCCATTAAAATTGAGATAAATAAGACCAGCAATTAAAACTTACTTTAAATAGGGTGGTTACTAAGTTTATTTATAAGGGTAACAAGTTATTAGAATGCAAAAACCTATTTTTTATGGGTATCCAAGTTGTTTCTTGGCTTCTCTAAATTTGTCAGGTTGGGAACATATACACATGTTTTTTAATTTAATTTTTTATTATTTAAATTAATAATTGAAGATAGCAATTAATGGTAAAATAGTTATTTCTTATTATTAAATAATTTACTTAGATTATCATATTATAGTAAAATTATAAAAACTAATAAATAAACAAAAATTAAAACTTACTCATTTTTTGATGATAATCCTCATCGGTATTCTGTTGAGAATCGTTCAAAGTACATTTCGATTTTTTTAAAAATAATTTAAAACAAAAATAAATAAATAATACGGTCGGGAGGAAAAAAGAAAATATAAATCCGGAACAAATGTGTATTTTAAGAGATAGATAATAAAAAAAAACAAAGGAAACGAAACACGTGAAAAGGTTATTTGTAAAAAGTGAAGAAGACTTAAGAATTAAGAAACCGGCTTAGTTTTCGCTATAGATGCACACGGGACGGACGCTGTGAGCGCACTGAATCAGACAGACCGAGCAACAAACAGCGCAGGACACGGCGTGGGTTTCGTACAACTGCGCTTGCGCAGATTCTTGTCCTTCTCCTTCCACTCCTGGAGCGAACCGCCCGCCAGGACCTCTTATCTAATCCTTATCGTACTTTTAACACAATCCTTCCTTTTTATGATTTTAAACGTATAATAAAAATCTTTTTTTACTACAGCTACTTAGCCCTGTCAGTTATAGTGGCTCTTAGCTAATTGTGTGATCAAACTAGTGTTTCCCATCTAGGCTAGAATTCAGGATTACATTCTTAGTCCCAAAACATTATTATTTCTAAATATAGTTCATATTATAATAATAATATGTTTATGTTTACCTATATGTCACTGAAAAACTTGGTATGTGAATATTGCAAATATTATATTGTACAGAACAATAAAACTAAAATCACACTTTTATAAAACATAATTTCTTTTTACAGTCACACTACAAAAAGCGATCACAGTGTATGCGTATGTCACTGATACACGATCAAACATTTTGCGCAAACCTGATGTCGGGCAAATTTTGGTCTTACACGTCAAACATCATGTTTGAGCAAACATCAAACAGCCCCATAGACGGTCAGTCTTTGCGCGAATATTTTTATCTACGATTGATACGAAATATAAACATTGTATCTCTGTTTAGAAACGTGGAGTGATAAGTGATCTGTTTAGATAAGTGATTCTTTACGTACGTGTATTTATTGCGCATGCGCGTCTCATAAATCTGAAGAATTCCTCTTCTTTACCACGGGTGGTAAAGAAGAAGAATTCTTCAACTTTATGCACGATTAGCGAGTATGTTTACATTTAACAAAACTAATTTGATATTTGTTTAATAAAAGTAACTGTTTATATCGAGTTTTTTGTGAAAATTAATGCGTAATTTAAGTGATAATGACGAATATGAGGAGAAAAATACGAAAATAATTAATTCGGCACAAAATACAACTAATGAATTAATGTCATCATTATCAAAAGAATAATACAAAGTTACACACAGGAAGTTTATTATTTTATTCTGTATTTATTATTAAAATTTAACAATCGCTATAACTATAAATAATAAACAACTATAATAACTATAACAACTACAATAACTAACTATAATAACTATACAACTACAATAACTATAAATTGAAGTCTGGGAACTGAAATATTTGAAAAAATACAAAAGTACTGATTACACCTGATAATGCTTAACATATTATGTCCACTACATAATTAAAATATAACTAATGTTTTATAGATAATAATAAAAATAATAAATACACTGCCAATTAGTGTGGCACATAGCTTCCTCGCATGCTATCTTGTACTTTATTGTTTATTGTGTAAGAATAATTAACAGTTTTTAGCGATCTTTAACACTTTATAGGTCTGGTACTTGACTTAACTTATATAATTCTCATTGATTGGGGGGAGGGTCAGGAAACCTAGGGATGGGTTGCCAAAATATTAGTAGGCTTAAGCTATTTTGTTTTTTAATTATCAAGTATTATAAACTATCAAGCCCCTATGAATTATTTGGGTGAAAAAGTTAAATAAAGCTTAAATATAACATAATGTATCAATGTGTAATGGTCTAGACAAGAAGAGCTAAAATGTATTATTAAGTTATCCATTTAAACAATAACCTACTCAACCAAATCCGAAAAACTAAAGAAAACAGTTATTTTCAATTTATCCTAAGAAAAAATAAACATAACAATATACACTCCATAACAATTATTAATCTACTATTAAAGAGCTTTTCAACGATGTACATCATTATTTAAAATATTAATTTTGACAATTGTACCCCTGTACCCTTGGGTTCAATAATTATATTGAAATAAACAAACAATCCAATAAGGCATAAAATAACCTAATAAAGAAAAATAAACCACTTACAAAATTATGAAAAATTTATTTAACCTCTTTTACCTGCAAAAAACCAACAAAAGTACGGGTACAAATTGTTATAAAAATAAACAAATAAAACCGCTTTAATGTACAAATCAAGGCCTTTGAAATGATATACGACACAATACGGAAATCGAAAAGAAGTGGTCACGTGACCACGACACTCGGGCAGAGCCGGATTTACGTTTTGGTCACATGAGGGCTATCCATTTTTTGCCGCCCTCCTTCTTGAGCTTTTACTGGCCAAAAANTGATATTCCCGCAATCCCACCAACTGTTTAAAAGATTATCCTCGACTTAATATAAAAGTTAATGATTACAAGCGCGCTTTAGCCAAAACATTTCATTATTTTTAATATGAGAACCAATCATAAATAATATATTATTGATCTAAAACCTTTGAAAGACTTTTGAAAATTATTCATACTTTGACGCATTTCTATCGGTTGAAGCTGTATTAATTAACACAGATTTTTTTGTTTCTTTTTAATGAGACTCTTGCTAAAAGCGGAAATAAGTTAATAAGTAAGGGTAATTAGATTTTTTTCCATTGACGAACTAATTGTAAAGTTGATGGTTGTCGTGTCAAAATGTGTGTTGTCAGTTTGGTTAATTATTGTGAGAACTAATTACTTAGTATAACACTACGTTTTTAATTTCTCACAAATGTATAGTAAATGTATAAAGAGGAAGTATTGAGATTACAAGAAAATTAGATTTCTTGATTTTGATTGATTTACTCGTTCCCCTGAGTACAAAATACTGTTTTTATAAAATTTATAAATGTCATCTGTAGCCTGCGGTGTGTCTGTCATCTGTAGAGCCTTAACTACTGGGCAGATTTCAACTAAATATTGCCATAATATGTATATTAAAAAAACCATAGCTAGAAGCGAAATCAAAAAATTAATTTTAGCCTCATATATGGGACCCTAATTCATTTGATTTTTTTTTTTTTTTTTTTTNTTCTTCAGAAGAAAACCCCTCAGATATTGCGTCGAGAGGGTGTGACCCCAACCACTTGTTGGATTGTCGTTTGTGGTGGCGTGGACCAACGTTTATCCACGAACCTATTTCATCGTGGACTCTACCGCCGTTTGTTGAAACTTGTGTAACCGAGCTTCCTGAGATGAAGGAACCAGTGGTTACGACTCTGGTGACTATTAGTACCTGTACTAATTATTGTACAGGTTACAATCATTAGTATGATTGTATTAGGTATTAAGCGGTATTGTATGAGGTTATTAAGCGTTTTTCGTCTTTTAGTAAAATGCAAAGAGTCTTTGCCTATATAATTAGGTTTGTAAACTGCTGCCGCGCTAGAGGATCGGTTCACAATTTAGAAAAATTAACATCTAAAGACCTGTCGGATGCAGTTAGCCTCTGTGTTAGAGTAACTCAACAGATCTGCTTCCCTGATGTGTTGAAAGAGCTTCGTTCTGGTAAAGCTTTGAGGTCTAGCTTGAGGTTGTTGTCACCCTTTTTGGACGAAGAAGGTCTCCTCAGGGTGGGCGGCAGACTTAAGAATTCTGAGTTGAATGCTTCGAGTAAGCATCCTTTACTTCTACCCAAAGTCTGTCATCTTTCTAATCTTGTCTGCGACCACTATCACGTGGTGTCTTTACACTCAGGTCCTCGTGTTGTCCAGGCCTTAATTCAGAGAAGGTTTTGGGTAATTTCTCTTCGA
>KZ652671.1:80235-96778 GCA_001010745.2 Gerris buenoi
TTTATTTTTTTTTTTTTTAAATATATATTTTTAAAAATTATATTTTTATATATAAACAGATCTTAAATGATAATTAAAAGCTGATAATTTGTAAATTAATGATTAATGAGTGATTCTGGAAGGTGTCTTTAAAATTGTCCCTTAGCCCAATTTCTCAATTTCATTTAGTAGAAATTTTTCGTGAAACACTCTGATAAAGGAAATTAGTCGATATATCACGACACGAACTACAATCTACGATTAAAAAAAAGGAGTATACATTCTTCTTCCGGTAGCGAAACGTCGTACTTCAATCTAATTAATTAATTTACCTCGCTCGTTAAAATAACAAATCAAGGTTTGAGCTAACGTTCATTATTATATACTAATTCAGGAAGCTTTTTTGTATCCCAGGTGGTGGTAGGGGGGTGATTTTGGGGGGTGATTTTGGGGGGGATACCTTCGGCCCGGTGTCGACAATGAGGAAAACGACCGAAAACGCGCTCCGATTAGCCGTTTCCCGAATACGGGCACGGGAATTGCCCTATTTCCCGGTGGGGTCCGGTCGGCCGGGAAAACTATTTATCGTTAAAAAGGGTCTGAAACGTGGCTTTTTTAGATAAACATTTGTACCTTTTTAAAGTAAGTTTTAAGGGCTATCTAACAATACCAAACATGGCCGGCTTGCTACCAGTTTTACCTTTTCTTAAACAGAAGAAAACACTTTTTACCCCTCATGTACCCGATACAGTTATAAATTTCAGGTACTCCTTTCACGTACACTTTACGACTATAAAGTACTAAATACCATATGAGTTTCAGCCCGATCGTATGCAATGCAAAAACGGTATAGTCCAAAGATTAAAAAGTTGCGTTTTTTGACCGACTTTTCCAAACCGGTACAATAAGTTCAAAAATAAGTAGAAATAAAAAATTAATTTCAATAAAAAGAGTACTAAGGCAATACAACCCACACACTTTTGAGTAAAAAGCTGCAATTTTTTTTTAGTGCGCCCTACATCTACCATAAAAAGTACCTCTGTACCCGAACCCACAAAAGTACAGGTACAAAAAGGGCACAGTGTGTTCAAGTGTTATTGGGCGCAACTTTTGACGGAGGGAAATTTTCAAGCTGATAAATCCCTCGACGCAATTAGCCCCACAGAGGGTAACCTACCCCCTACACGGCGCTCTAAAAGTACAAAATGGTGCTAAAGTACCAACCAAGTACATTTTTCGAAAATATTTTTGCACACATTGGGTACATTTTAAAAGGCCTTTCCAACGATACCTCTGTCAAATGGGTACAACGTCCCCTTCTGGTTGCGGCTGCCTAAAGAGGACATCCTTCACATAGACGTAGCTCCCGAAGTAGGAATTGGAAATATAAAACAAACCAGATTTTTAAAGAAGACAATTTGCCTTAAGTCTGGTACAATTTTGAACCCTGTCCGATTAAAATTGAGCACGGTACAGAAGGTCAAAGTCGGAATTTAAGAAAAATTATATTTTCGTGTGTTTTTTGCCGAGGTACTCGACTTCCTCCTCTCGAAGGTACTAAAAAAAGGGGATTGTGCTTACCCCTTGAAAAGGACATTTTTAGAGCATACGAAGCAGAGTAGGAGAATACTTTTGTTTTCTCCGTACGTACCTCTTATGCCCCATCTTGTACCTTGGAATTTAAAGTACCAAATCTCAAAAGGTATAAGTACCATCGAGTTTAAAAGGAAAATGCCAGGAGCAGCAATTCATAGGCTTTTAAGGCTCAAAAGCCCAATAGCGTCGTATAAATACCCTAGGAGGAGATACGTGAACCATGTAGAAAAACGTTTGGAAAAACGTTTTTTAAGAGCCTGAAACGTGAAAATTTTAAAAATGTTTTTCCATAACTTTTGTACTCTTCCCATAAGGGCTTTCCAACGATATACGACACCCCGTACCCAATATCTCCGGTTTTCTGATCGGCGAAATAAAAAAATTTCCCAATGTCGTTACCTCATACAATTTTTAAAATTTTCAATTCTTTCAAAAGTTATACGTAAAAACGTATTTAAAAAAACGGCTTTTTTGACTGTAGACAATTTCCGGTTAGAAATAAACCTGCTTCCCGGAAAATTACCCGGAAGATAAACATTTTTCCTTAAAAATACACTATAACCTAAACAATTTCCAGAAAACTGCATGTCTCTACGACAAACACACTCATCAGTACAAAAATAAAAAAACACCCTATTTCACCCTTTAATGGCAATTTTCACCCTTAAGGAGTGGTTTAAAACTCCCATACCCACGATTTTGACATTACGAACTCAAAAGTTTTCCTAAAATCAAGAGTCGGGGTATAATTATTTTTTTGCCGTGGCGCCTTAAAATTAAGTTAATTTGTCCCCCCCCCCCCTCCGCCATGCGATGGACAATGAAGTTGCACCCCCGCCCCACACCACAGCTCGGTCGGCCTGCGGCCTCCCTCGCAATGACAGTCGATTTACAAAAATTAAGAGACAGACAGACACACAGACGAAATGCCAAACGGTCGAGTTAAAACGGAGACCTCGCTTCGCTCGGTCAATTAGTAGTTTTGACGCAGATTTAGATATATATTATGGTATATTATTAGGTAACTGAGTAAATAAATAACAACGAACATCTAAGGAATAATAAATTTAATGTCTGACCAGAATAATTACAAATTTATAAGAGAAAAAAAAAACTGTTTCGACATTAATGTCATCATTAGTTATTTGATTATTTTACACTGCTTGTGTAAATTACAACAAGTATATATTCAAACATACTGGAACAGTTTTAATGAAATTTTTTCAAGTGTGTCTTAGCTGTCATATAAAATCACATTGATTGATCCATTTATTACCAAATCATGCATAGTACATATATGATATCACATATTCTTTGGAATGAGCTCAGCAGTGGTGATAAAGCAAAGTCTTGCAGAAAATACTCAAGAGCACGTTCATTTTCCAACAAATAATCAAACAAAGTTTATTGCTTATTTAGTGTAATCAACGGGAGTTAAAACTGTAAAAAAGATACCAAACAAGTTAATTCCAAAACATTTTTGCTGACAATCTAGACTATAGATTTTTTAAATCAATATTTGCCACAGTAATTTAAATCAACTTACATAACTAAATAATTAAGTGTAAATAGAAAAAAAGCGCATTGACCAAGTGTTAAATACATATATATAAAATATATTTGTTGTTTATTAATTTAATTATAATATACATACTGAGCAATAAAGATTCATTAGCGATCATATAACTTTCAATAGAGATGACTTTCGCATTCCAAAAAAAAATCACTCAAAGGATTATTTGCTTGTTCTTTAACACGCATTTTCTTGTCATCTAATTCCCAGAATTTTAATCCTTTAAAGATGAACGTTGCACCTGAAAACAAATTACATGTTATTTTAAATAATCCAAATTACAATTATCAATAACTACGGGAGACATACAGAGAAAAATACACCCCGCACCGGGTGTATTTTTCTCTGTATGTCTCCCGTAGTTATTGATAATTGTAATTTGGATTATTTAAAATTTAATCATTCCGTAGTAATAAAACTACCAAAAATTTAAAAATTGAATTACATGTTATGTTAACTTGTCAGGAAACTATACATTGAGGCCTGAAAAAGAATGACCTTACCACTGAACTATGACTTTAGTTGAGATTTCGTGCCACAATTAATGGCGTAATAAAGTATATTATTTTTACTTAAGGAATTTATATATTAACAGCTTCTTTACGAATTTTTTCGATTTAAAATATTTTCTTCCATTCGATTCGTGTTTAACAGTTGTTTAACAGATATAAATAAATTAGCAATGTAATACTGTGTTTGCACACTGCAATAGGCTAAACCATATGTGAGAGACACCAAGGGATGTGCCACGCAAGCGTGACAAATAGGAACTGTTCCAACACCAGACAAACGTCACAAAATGTTGGCTCGGCAAAACGCCACGTCCTGCATCGATTCGTTGCTACCGACTCATCAGGGGCCCGACGATGCCCACCCAACTCTGTACCTATACCATATCAAGAAAATCATATATATAGGACTTATCAGAGACGAGCGTGCTCTCATACCGCCATTCTTGCTTGGCTAGCAAAACACATTAGCAATGTAATACCGTGTTTGCACACTGCAATAGGCTAAACCATATGTGAGAGACACCGAGGGATGTGTCACGCAAGCGTGACAAATAGGAACTGTTCCAACACCAGACAAACGTCACAAAATGTTGGCTCGGCAAAACGCCATGTCCTGCATCGCCTCTGATAAGTCCTATATATGATTTTCTTGATATGGTATAGGTACAGAGTTGGGTGGGCGTCGTCGGGCCCCTGATGAGTCGGTAGCGACGAAACGATGCAGGACATGGCGTTTTGCCGAGCCAACATTTTGTGACGTTTGTCTGGTGTTGGAACAGTTCCTATTTGTCACGCTTGCGTGGCACATCCCTTGGTGTCTCTCACATATGGTTTAGATATAAATAAGTAACTGCCCCCGATGAAATTATATTTCAATGAAGGAAAAGAAAATGGAAACTTCCATTTAAATAATTTTTTAATGCAATTTCGTAAAAAATAAACGTGCATCCTCAAAATCTTACTGTTTTCAAAACCTGACTATATACTTAAAAAAAGCAATAAGAACTGTGAATAGCCATAGAGCGAAATAGAGTGTAGTGGGAGATAACATTGTTGGTTTCTGGTTCAGCATTTTAGCACTGGTTATAATTGTGGCTCTGTTTGCATTATCTCGACCAGTAGTTGTCAACTCTTGTCAAATACGAAAAACCCACTAAAAACTCTGATACGATATGTAACTACAGACTATATTACATCCATAGAGACCCATTTTTCCCTGTTAATATTCTCGAAGAAGCAAATTAATTCCCCTGTGAAACTTCGGTATGTTCACAATTATATTTTTACTTTGAACTGAATTTGGGCTGTCCTTAATCTATATATATAAAATTAAAGTTTTGTCTGTACATTGGTCAGAATTGAACATTTTTTGGATACTTTTTCGTTTTATACGTCCTGAAAACCGAATCCGGCCTTAACTTTTTTCGTGTATGTATGTATGTATGTGTGTATGTGTGTCCCCTCAGTCAGACATTATAGGAGCAAAACTGGCTAAATGTAATCGATTAATTTTTTTTCAGAGGTGAGCGCAAACATGTTGTGCAATTTGTAGGCTTGGTTTCATCGAAAAATATTGAGTAGAACCAAAGTTATTAAATATTTACTGGTGCGAGAGCGTAAAGGAAGGCATGGTAATTAAACTGACGTAGGAAAGTTAGTGTTTCTATTGACTTCTCAAGTCACACTGAGTTGGAGGTTGTAGTTGAGAGTCTTAGCTTCTCACCCCACCCCTTTTCTACCTTCCCCCACTTGCCTGCAACCCCCTCTAGGCTAGGCCCAAGGTGTATAGAGTCTATACACCTTGGGCCTAGCCTATCTATAAAATAAAACCCCTCATTAGCTTTGTAACTAAATTCCGTTCGAATAAATTTAAATCGAATTTAAAGGCGAATCACATCGCCTTCTGTACACTGCTAACATTGCTAGAAAATTTATACTCTTTAAAAAATGTCTCCTTATTGATTTTATCGCTATTTCACCTTTCTTACTTGGCTTCTTTTTTTTTTATATACATCTTTTCACAATCGATTATCTGAAATATAAATGATTTTGTTGCTATACTGTATGGATGGTTCCTCCCTTCCCAGTCATTACTGAGACACGTTGAAACCGATAGATCTGTAATCAATCAAAACTCATTTAATAGCTTGACTATGTAGATAAACACTAGGAAGTATATCCACAAATCCCTAGCATGATCCCCGCGCGAAGCGCGGGGTGAAGGCTAGTTTTATATAATTGTTAAATCCACAGTTGTTAAATCTATCATAGTTATTTATAATTCTTTCTTGACTCACCATCGTTCCATTGCATTGCAGCATCGATGTAATAAGGAACACCCTTCCAAACTCCTATGTCTCTTGGATAATCTAATTCCACTTTATCCAACTATTAAATTATTTAACAATAAATATTAATTATATTAGTAATTAATACATTAAATTAAATCAAAGTAATTAATTTCTAGTTATTCATATACTTAACAAGAGGGGTACTTAACAAGAGGGGCGTGGGTTGAGTATTTTGTCAAGTAGTTTATTAAGTGACTAAATTACTTGACTAAAATGTTGCAGTTCAGACACATTTAGTTACTAATCTACTCGCCACTGCCAAGTTCGAACAAGGCTTTAAGATCAGGAATACTATAAAAAATCCAGGGAGTAGCAAAAAAGTGACTGAACATCAAGCTAGAATTTCTAATTTTGTATATAGGTATTTTAATTCGTTGGTATCCTCCAAGAAAATGTAATTGGTAAAGTTTGTCTGTATGACAGATATGTCCTTTTCCAAATTTCAGAGCGATTACTTATTTTGAAGACGGACAAGTATATAAATTTCAAGATTAGTCCTTTGCAAACTTATTATTTATGAGTCAAAAATAGTTGAGGTGATGACTTCCTCTAGTGACTTAAAATATAATAATTATAATAAAATTAGGTAAATGAAAGTTGGTCCCAGTAGAACAGGAGATAGTGTGTGTGCGGTGGCAAGGGTTAGAGGTTTCCACCGAAATTTGCTCTACCCTTTACCTTTTAAAATGAAATAATTTAAATAAAAATACCTCACTCAGTTGTCACTGGTCATTCGTTTACAATTAAAAATAAAAACAAATTACCGCCCAATGTATCGGAAATTTATTGATTGACCAATTTATTGATCGACCAATATTAATAATTTAATAAAAGTAATGAATTATTATTGTATTGTCATTCAAAATACATCATCTGTGCAAGTTTCAGTTGTCTATGTAGTCGGTATATGTTAAGTTACAAGATTTGTCCCGGACAACATGAACATTAAGTTACCATGTCCCGTAATGGCACACATAATGTGATTTTCGTGATCCTGAACACAAAATTAGTCTGTCTATATGTGTAGCAAAAAGCTCCCACGCATACAATTACATAATTGATGGTGTGCTTCTACCCCTTATCATTGTCTAATTTACTATTACACTGTTTCCCCTCTTTTGAAATCGGAGAATTATAAATATTTAGTTCTTCAGAAAGATAACAGAAGCTTTGTTTGCCGTCGGTAGGCATTAAAATTAACTTTATTTGTGGTCGATAATAAATTTTGTATTCAGGATCATAAAAATCACATTGTCCTCCAAAATGAGCGGGGTATGGCCACTTTTTGTTACAACAGCTTATGGCCAGTTTTATGCCCCGCTGACAATGTATCATTGAATTTAAATATTGTAAAGGATTATTTTTTTAACAAATGTATTTTAAGAATAATTATAAATAGAAGTTCTTACATCACTGTCAACCCTCCAATATTTGGTTCCAGAGAACAGGTATAATTTTGAATTATAACTCCATACCATAGCAGCGTCTATCTTCTCAAGACTGGCTGGTAATCCAAGGGAGGTGAGGGGACGAGGATATCCTTTTTCTACGTGTTTACCATAAAACACCCACACTTGATTACCTGAATGTAATCAAAAGACAACCTTTTTTTCATTTAAGGAGTAATAATCTTGATGATTGTTCATTCAATAAATTAAAACTTTATTACCGATAAAGAAAACAATTTTCTTGTCTTGTCTTTCGACTACGGCGTCAACCCCTGTGAAGTTTTCTGGCAGATCACTCCACAACCTTCTCATTAACACGGGGTAACCCTGGATTAGTCCGCTATCTCCAATTCGCCACACATACTGCAAAACACATAATTACTAGAAATATATTTTATTTAATAAATAAATTAAGACCTAAAATAAAGAAGCAGAACCTAAAAGCATTGCTTAGTAATTTGTTAATTCCTCTTCTACATGTTTTATTTATGTTTGCGCACAAACATAAATTTATTTAGAACTATATCTTTAAAAGTTCTCATCCTATTTTTAATAGTACCACGCCCGATGGGTCACTACTAAATCCATTAATATAACCACACAGATCTAGGTTTAATTACCCTGCTCAATGTCCACCCAGTATTATTTAAACAAATGGGGAGCTGATCGAAATGGTCGCAATTTGGACTCTCTCGGTAATATAAATCGAGTTATGACATATTTTTTACCAACCAACACTATTCTGTAACATGGGCGTAGCCAGGTTTTGACTCAGGGGGGGGGGCCAACATGTACTAATTTCTATAAATTGTAAGAGGGGGGTGGGAGGGGGAAGGTAGTTTGAAAAATCTTAAGAGTGGGGATAAGAGCCTTAAAAAATGTAGTGATAGTAGTTGCACCACCATTAGACTTAGAGGCCCAAAAAAGAGACCCAAATAATTTTACAATATCAACCTAAAAGTACATTATTAAAATTAATAATTAAAGAAGTCAATTACGTCAAAAACAGTAAATTATTCTATTTGGATATATATAATTTAATTAATCACCTAGGATTATTAGAAAAATTATTAATTACTTCTAAATCTATCTCTTTCTTCTTTTCAGACGCAAGCTTTCTATGAACACATAATATATATAATCCGTGAGCCTCCGTATAGATCTGACCCACGTTTTACCCGCCTCAGAGTGCTAAATGATCTTTCAATTGTACTTGTTGCACATAGAGAAAAAAACATAGGGGAAAAAAAGCTTCAGCTTCTTTAATAATGTCCATTACTTCCATTGTTTTCCAGTCTGCTTGTCAAGTCGTTTATCTGTCCACATATGAAACCACAATTCCACTCACTCACACAGAATCGTTTATTTACAAATTAATGTTTACAAACATTAATCCATTACGTATTTAACGCCCTTGGTCAATGACCGTCGAGGGCCAACTCACAGAATCAATATACATATATTAAATTGTAAAAATTTGCTACAGAATGGGCCCTTTCTTTTAGCTCTTCTAAGCCTATGTCCTTTATAATGAATGAATGGAATGATGGTAGAGATATCCTGGGAGGTTGTCCTCTGAAAATATAAGTGATGCAATCTTAAGTGATGAAATCATAGAATCGAGATAAGGTATAAGTACTGCCCTCCTCAGCTGTTTCACGGTGTTCTTTAATTGCATTTAAAACCCTGTTAATATGCTTATGGTTATTATTGGAAAAATATCCAAACATTTTGATTGTAGCATATTGGCCACAGTCTCCAATATGGAATAATATTTTGCTATTAATAATAATAATGTTTATTCATAGAAAATAAGGAACATTCAAGTAAATCAAGAACAAAACATTTTGAGGTATGGCCCACGGCCGTCTACCTGGAGTTGGACTCCTTACATAAACAAACATTTTCATATAATATGTGCTAACTTATATTATAATTGTAATGCCCATACTTGCCATAAAGACTAAATATCCTTTAGGCTTAATCCTATTATTTTTTTATTATTTTTTTTCTACTATTTACAGATAACAGTTAAACTAATTGCATAACATAAATAAATAAATAAATAAGTAAATAAATAAATTAACTAAATATATAAATAAATCACACGCTTTTACACACATAACATTTATACGAATTAAATACAACTAAACTAACCCTTCGTCTATTAATTTACTATAGGTTTTGATTTAATATCTTTTATTGATTTATTTTATTTTGATTTTTTGATTTTACTAATCCTTCATTTTAATTATTTATGTTTGGTTTTATTAAAGAACTTCAATATATAGTACGAAAACATACGATACTACCAATAATCCTGGCCCTGAGTTAATATATTGCGATATGGTAATGCTAGTTTTTAAATATTTGGCTAATGATTGCCAAGAGTTGCTACCATTTAAAAACTCAATAACCTGTTGCCTATCTAAGTATTCCTGACCTAGACAAAGCTTCCTATAATGCCTTAGACTAGGACACACTCCTATGAAGTGAAAGACGTCTTCTCTCACATTTCTGCTGCAGTTGACACAGTTATAATCCTCATTTCTGAGCCACAACTTGCAATTGAGGTTGAGCATCTCGCTCCTAGCGAGCATTATCAATCTTTGTGACGCATTGTCTACATTCTTATTTCCTACGTAGTCAGGTGTAGCGTTATGATCCAGTTTCTTGTACAGCAGATGATATTGAGCCTGTTCTATTCTCCGTTTACATTCGTCGTTATAACTACCTTTCCTGATCTCCAGCCAGTTCCACATCACCTTGATCCACTGGTTTCTGTTGCCGAATCCTCTCTCTAAACACGTTCCTATCTCCTCTCCTCTCTCCTGCCAAACATTAAACCACCATAACGATTTATTTGCCACCACTCTAGCTAATTTTAGGGGCAATCAGTCCTCGTCCATATTGAACACTTTTTCAAGGTATTCTAAACTCACTTTCACAGTATAAAAATGTATCGGGCTGATACCGGTTTCCCTATGTATGACGTAATTTGGTGTGTTGTATGGCAATTTCAGACTTTTCTTCACGAAGAACCTCAATAACTTTTCTACAGTCTCGTATCTCTCGTGTTGTAGTCCCCAGGTTTGGGGATACCTGGGCTGCGTAACAGAGCACGGATCTCACCACACTATTAAACAAATCGGTTTTGGTTTTAAAATTAATATCCGCATGGCATAACGCATTTTTCCATATGGTATTAATTATATTTTTAGATACGTTTAATTTATCCTTCAAATGACCGTTAAAATTTAGAGTGTTGGTGTTGGTTATCGAGAGCCCTAGGTACTTGTAGCTATTCACTATTTCAATGTTATCGTCTCCAAATTTCCACTGTTCGGCCTTCTTTAACTTGCCTCCGTTTCTAAAAATCATTATTTTAGATTTTTCTAAATTTACCGTTAGGCTCCATTTTTTGCAATAATCCTCTAACCGGTTTATCATGCGTCCAAGTAACTGGACGTCATCACTTAGTAACACTATGTCATCCGCATACAGTAGCATTCTTATTTCGATATCTCCGACTTTTACACCTCCCCCTATTATCTCTACCAAATCGTCGATGTACAGGTTGAATAGTATACAGCTCAGTAAGCACCCCTGTCGAAGTCCGTTTTTAGTCTCGAAACTCGCCGACACGTTGTCTTTACACCACACACCCGCTGTAGTATTCTGATACATATTTCTCAATAGATTTAACATTTTAAATGAAATACCTAATTTACTGAGTTTGTAACTTAGATTATTTCGGTTTATCGAGTCGTAAGCCGCTTTAAAATCAACGAAAAAACAGTATAATCTTCTCTTTTCTTTTCGCAAAATACTGATGACATCAAATTAAACAAATTATCTGTTGTCGAGTACCCCTTCCTGAAGCCGGCTTGATACTCAGATATCAATTTAAATTCATTCACCCATTTGACCAGTCTTTGATAAACGAAGGAAGAAAATAATTTGGCTGTTCGGTTTGGTAGTTCTGTACTCGGCCAACATCACCCTTCTTATATATTGGGAAAATTATAGAATATTTATATTTTTCCGGGAACTCACCCGTATTATAAATATTATTATAATGCGCAAGTCTTTCCCATAAAAGTGAACTAGCATTTTTATAAAACTCTACCGGGACCCTATCGGCACCGGGGGCTTTGTTATTTTTGGCTAGGTTTAACGAGAAGTCCAGTTCCTCCATAGTGAAATCGTTGTCAAGTAAAACAATATAGTAGCACGGCATCGCAAAATGAACTTCCTGGCTAAGAGTGACCGGATTTAGTAAATTTTTAAACTATTCTTTCCACGTCTCACTCTCAATTACCACAGGTATAATGAATTTAGCCCTTTTAAATTTGCTCATATTTTGCCAAAATATTTTTGAGTCCTTCTGATGAACCAAGTTACTTACTGCCGCTCTATAATATTCTTTCTCCTTGTCCCGACAAATTCGCTTGTAATTTTTAACTGCCTCCTGATACAAATCCTTAATATAATAATTACTGTTGTTCCTAAATAAATTTAATAATGCAAACACTCTACTTCTTTTATTAATGCAATCTCTATCGTACCAAGGCTGTTTAAATAAATATTTTTTACCTTTCGTTGTAATGCTGGAACTTTCTTTTATTGACCGTATGATATTATTCGAATCCGATTCTGTTACTCCAATAATCTCCCATCGTGAGAGTCGATCGTCTAATTTTTCTATAAATTTATTTCTATTTTGAAATTTCCACTCTAACTTGGGTAATAAAGGTAGTTGTAGTGTATCACTTTTCTTAACTTCAGTCCTTAGGTGCACAACGATGGGCATATGGTCAGAAAACTCCTGCATGTCCACCTTCATAGTCACCACCGAACTCGCCACCTCGCTGCTGATACACGCTATATCATTAACAGAGTTACCTTGACCCCCCATAAACGTAAATTCTCCATTTTCGTCTCCCCGAGTTCTCCCGTTCAACACTATCAAATCGTTATCGGCACAAAAATCTAAAAAATCTTTTCCTTTTTTATCTGTCCTTTTATCTTTAGATTTCCTCGCTGAGTTCAAATTTCCCCAGTCTTCCAAAGATTCATCGTTTAACACCTGTTCATCCCCTATTCTTATATTTAAATCCCCTATTAATAGAACATTATCTATTTCCCTCTCATTAAAGACATTAACTAACTTTACAAAATCTGATTGCCACTGATTACAGTTTAAGTATACTGGGCATATTCTAGTATGCACTTTGCCCTTACTATCTATAACAGGGGTGGCCAACCCAAATTATCTTGCGGGCCACTTCGGAAATGCATCATAACTTCGCGGGCCGCATATAAAATTATATATCCCCATATTAGATTTTGACCCACTATAGAGTTTTTTTGTTGTTTTGAGTGAAAAATTAAAACATATAATGAGTAATTATATTTGTATTTACTATTATCCTTTCAGATAATCATAGGTAATTAATAATAATGATATTAAAAGCAATTGTAAAGAAATATATTAACACAAAAAATGAAATATATAAAATTTATAAATATAGATGAAAAAAATGAAATAATAATTAAGAATATTTTGATGGATTTACACGTTTTGTCCCCCTGAGACAAAAAAATGTTTTTTTTAAAAATATCTGTCCGTCGTCTGTCGGCTGTCTGTGCAGACGCCTGGAGCCTTAACTACTGGGCTGATTTTGACGAGATTTGGCATACATGTTCAGAAAAATCATATCCCGAGGCGAAATCGAGAAATGAATTTTAGCCCCAAATTTGGGAGCGCTACCTCCCAAAAACTCAGAAAAAACGTGAAAAAAAAAAAATTATTTCTCGAAAACGGTTCCGACGATTTTTGTAAAAAAAAATTCAATTTAATACAAATCTAACGATATAAGCCGTTTTCCCGGGAAAAATCTAGTTCCGGAGAAAATAGCTTAAAACGCGGACGGAGAGAAGTTATTTTTATGGTAAATTTTTATGAAATGCTCAGTAATAATTAAATGTACATACGAAAATTAATAAATGGGAAACACTGGGCTAAGTGAATATGAACTCGTTTATGAGAAAGTTTGTCTGAGTTGTCTTGGACCGATTTTTACTTGTTAAATTCAGTCATTTTTAATTCAACAATTAAAAATAATTAAATATTGTATGGAGTGAAAGGTAGAGGTCACAGTACACAGGTGGAGGGACACTGGAGGGAGAAGGGATAAGATAAGCACATAGGAAGTAGAGGTACGAAGGGTAGGGGTAAGGTACCAAACAGAGGGGGGAGAAGGGAGAAGCTGCTTCAAGGCTACGTATAGGCCAAATCACCCAAACAAGGATTTCGCAGAATATAATTTGATTAATCTGCTAAATCACAACTGTAAAGTCACAAATAAAACAGGCAATATCTGTCATAATATTACCAAGAATATTATTTTAAAATCAAAGTTAATTTTTTCTTATCTGTTTATTTGAAAATATGGACAAATAATGTATTTTTTTAAATATGTACATTGACTTTCACTACTTTGGCCATTATATTTATATAAAATAAATATATTTTTTTAAAGTATGATAAACCTCGCGGGCCAGAAAAATGTGCTAGGCGGGCCGCATGCGGTTGGCCACCCCTGATCTATAAATTAGTTTTAAATGTTCGATATTTCGCAATTTGCAGTCTTGGAAAAAGTGCGAATTTTTGTTGAGCCCTACAGCGATTCCCCCACTCGGCCTACCAAACCGACTAACTCTCACCGCATGTTCCCAGGTGAATTTAAAATGATTTTGAAACATCCCTCCGAGATTACCTATTTCCACTTCCAGTAAATGTGTTTCAATAAGTATAATCACATCGAATTTAATTAAGTAGTTAAATTGATCTACATTACTTTGTTTAGACTTAAAACCATTAATATTGTAGGAAACTACTTTTAAAAGTTGAGTGGTTTCGTTGATAGATGACTTGGGATGAATAGAAGGTATTTGAGAGCGATGATTGACAGTTTCGCATCTAATCCTTCGTGTATGCTCGCCCTTCGCTAGTCAGTCAGATGTAGTGGGTTGGTTCGCCTCCTCTTCTTCATTGACAAAACTAGCGTCGAGGATCCTTGCAAGTCGGGTAATTATCTTATTTCACTTAATTTCGATAAACCGTCTCCTTTTCTCCAGTTTAGATCTCCATTTTGTGAAATTCTGAACTTTTCTTTTTCTATAAGTAAAAAGTCGTGACGCACCGAGACTCTAGCGCTATTATTTACACTTAACACTCCTTTACGTATAGCGAACAGCTTCTTTCTTTTTATTTGTGTGTTACTGCTATAATCTCTGTGTACGATGTACCCGGTTCCCTTTAGTTTTTTACAATTACGAGTAATTTTTAAAATTTCATCCTTGTCTTTAAAGGTAACAAGCAGCGGGCGACTACCTTTGGTATTGTTCCCTATGGGATATACCTTTTCAATTTTAATATTAGGGCACTCCAATATATGCGTACAAAAATCAGACATTGTAACAGTCAGATTATCCTCCTGGCTAAATTGAAGACCTCTGAAAATTAAGTTTTTCTCTCTGCTTTTATCATCTAAGTCATCCATTTTTAATGCTTGTAATTCACTCTTTAATTTATTGTTCTCGTTCTTAATTTGTCATTTGTCAGTCTCTCATCTCACATTCCAAGAATATTTGGCGTACTTTTAAGGTTTTAGCCAAAACTGTTCGGTGAAAAGTTTTCAAATCAAATTTAAATAAATGTCCATTTATCTCACTATAACTTATCCCAAAAAAACGAATTAATAATTGAATCGTCTATTCAAAACAACCAAAAAACTTATATAGGACTTAGAACTTAAGTTTTTTCGTCGCACGAAAACAAAAATTAATGTATTTTACGATTTTCAAAAACGACGCAAAAGTTCATAACTTTAGCTAATAAAGAACTCAGTTTAAAACTAAAAAATCACAGGGAAGTACTTGCCCCAAGTACTTTTTAGGGTTTTGTAGATGAGTAAGCATACCCATTATGTAATTATGATTTCTGGTCTTCGATCTCAAGAGTCCGGGTTCGATTCCCCGGGGGGTCACAATGTTTTTTATCAGTAATAAACCAATAAGGAATGCAAACTTTAAAAAAGCAAATATATATTTGTGTCCTACTCTTCAGCAGCTTTCATTTGATACCCAACTCAAAATTTTAAAAAAATAAAATTTTGGGCGCACTTCACTATTTCGCGCCCAAAATTGACAATTTTTAAAAATTTGGGATCAACTCCCGGAATTTTCATCGCCCAACAATAAGGCATTAGCATGAATTATTTCGAAATTTTAGCACCAGCCAATCTATAGTGGTTGGGGGGGGGAAATTTTTTTTTGGGTATATTTTGATTTTTTTCCCCTATAAGGAATGCAAAATTTAAAAAAGCATATATATATTTGTGTTCTACTCTTCAGCAGCTTTCATTTGATACCCCACTCAAAAATTTAAAAAAATGTAAATTTTTGAGTTTACCACATTTTTTTGAATTGCGCATGCGCAAATCTAATTATGGACTTCTGTATATTTTTCCTCTGGTTGGGTCAAAAAGTTGCACCAGGGTTCCAAATTTCAGCACTTTCGCTTGAACGGTTCGGGCCCTATGAACCAAAGAGCGACGGACAGACGGACACATCACCCTCGGCATAAGGGTTTTGAGAAGTATCTACAAAACCCTAAAAAAGTAAGAGCGGTATATAAACGCGTGTAGCTCGGCCCGTTTCAGCCGTCCAACTCCTATTTTGCTATTATTAGTGTAGCCAACTGCCAAAAAAGGGTCAACTAGCAAAAAAACTAATCTGACAACAAGATCAGAGGAAGTGAGGCCCAAAATCCACAGCAAGAACAACACTTAAAATGTTCATTTTTTGAAAAAAAATTGCCAATTTATGGTGTCATATCTCGGAATCTATTGGGCGTACAGAGTTGCCGTTGGATTTAAATTTTTGTAAATTTATTGAACTGTAGAAATAGTGAGATCAACTAACATCGAATAAAGCATATTTTACGAGAAATACAGCAAGACCTAAAAAAGTCAGAGTTTGTTAAAGAAAAAGGGATGTTTAGTCCAAGATACTTTT
>KZ652671.1:105183-120890 GCA_001010745.2 Gerris buenoi
CCCTTTAGAAACTCTTTGAAATTTGTTGATTTGTTAAATTGATTATATTTTTTACACTGTTTTAATTTTTGTTTTATATTAAATTTTGTCTGCTGTCTTGAATTATTCTGAATATATTTTTCTTTTTTCTTATCTTGTCATCTTCCAAATTACTTGTCCATCAGATTAATTAAACAAAAAAATAAATACTTAGTAATTTGTGACACTCACCAACTTGAAGATTAACTTTGTTGAATACTTTTCTTATATAATTTTTTTTTTTTTTTTTTTTTTTTTTTAAACTTCAAATACTTCTTAAATATAATTTTAAACTTCAAATACTTCTTAAATTTTGCTTTGATCTTCCATTTACACCTTGGTAAATCTTCTTCAACTAACACCACTTCACCTTCTACTGGGACCTTACTTGATAGTTGAAAAGTGCCCTGTCTCTCTTTTAAATTCTTCAAATATCCGTTTTTCCACAGCTTCCAATAGTTATTTAAAACTTGTTGACCCTTTTTCCAAATTTCTAATAGATTTACTTGAATTTTTGAATTTTTATTTATTACCACTGGTGTTAATGTATTATCCTGCGTTTGGAGAGACATGAGGTTAAGAGGAGTTACCACCTCGTCTTCAATCTCTGATCCCACATACATTAGCGGTCTCGAATTAATTACTGCTTCAACTTCAGTCAAAACTGTAATTAACTGGCTTAACGTTAATGACTGTCGCCATATAGTTTTAATCAAGCATCGTTTCGTTAATCCTATTAATCGTTCATAAACCCCCCCGGCCCAAGGGGAGTATTCCGGAATATAATGCCAATGAATCGAATTAATTTGAGAGTAATTTTGTAATTTTTGACTAGTAAATTGAACATCGTTGTTAGGGGATAGGAGTGCTCCAACTAATTGAAATTGTTTGGCATTATCTGAAATAATTAGTTGAGGTTTTATATTTCTACGAGATACAAATCTTTGAAGGCATAACAAAAATTCATAAGCTGTCATATCAAAAATGATTTCTAGATGAACTGCTCGAGTTACGAGACAAGTAAAGAGACATACCCAGCATTTATCATAATCTTCTCTATTCTTTATTAATAAAGGACCAAAATAGTCCAACCCTACGTTTGTAAAAGGTAAGACCTTACAAACTCGACTAGCCGGTAGGGGAGGTAACGTTGGAAGTGAAAAGGCCTTACTATCAACCCTACGACATAATAAACAGGTTTTAAGAATTCCTTTAACGACAGAACTGCCTTTAATTATCCAGTATCTATTTATTAATGAATGTAATGTATGTGCTACTCCTGCATGCATTACCTGCTTATGATAATGAAGGACGATTAAGTTAATATAATGATCTTGAGAAGGGAATAAAATAGGAAACTTCTCGTCATATTTTAATTTAGAATATTGGAGTCTACCTAGACATCTGAGCAAACCATTGTGGTCCAAAAATAATCCTAATTGATTTATTAAAGTGTTAGGTTTATTTTTTATTATATCTGAAAAAATATCTGAAAATGAAATTTGTTGAATATATTTTTCCCATAATAAACGAGAATAATTATATTGTTGGAACGTCAAATAATACAGTCAAATAATTATACGGTACAGAAAGTTTCTTTAACTTTGAAATAAAACTATTGCAATAAGAAGTAACATTAAATAATTTAATTAAAGATGAATAATTATTGATTTCGATTAGACAAGGAGAAACAGTCTTTTGATTAATTTTATCTATTTTTTGTGCGGTTGTAACAGTTGTTAACAATGAAGTTTAAATTTTGGCCATTTATCTTCTTCCAATGAAAGCCAATCCGGACCATTAAACCATAATTTTGACTGGGATAATTCTGTTGCACCACAACCCTTTGTAGCTATATCAGCTGGGTTAAATTCTCTAGGGACATATTTAAATTGTAAATTTGGATTGAATTTTATTTCTTTAAGTCTATTTTCCACAAAAATAGGTAATGATTTCAGGGAAGCAATCCAATATAACACGCATTGTGAGTCAGTCCACAATATTCTCTCAACAATCTTTAATTTTTATAAATTATTCTCAACATATTTCAAAGCCCTAACTCCTATTAATACTCCCATTAATTCCAAACGAGGAATTGAAATATCTTTTATAGGAGCTAACCTTGTTTTTGAGAAGACTATCGTCAGTCTATAAGACGAATTTGATTTTTGTCGCAAATAAATAATTGTGCTATAAGCTTGCTTTGATTGTGCTATAAAAATATAAATAATTGTGCTATAAGCTTGCTTTGATGCGTCCGTGAAACATATTAAATCAAATGAATTTTGATACACGATATTAATGTAACGCGGGAATTCAATGGATGATAAAGGTTGTATTTTATGGTAAATATTTTCCCAATTAGAAATTAAATCAGAATTTAAAGATTCATCCCAATTCAATTTTAATTTCCAAAGTTCTCTAACAAATATCTTTCCTAATAGTGTTATCGGAGAGTAAATTCCTAATGGATCAAATATTGAAGAAATAAATTTTAAGATAATTCTTTTTGTAGTCATAAGAGAAATATCTATGCATGAATTTAATTTAATTTTTAAGTTATCTTTGTTTGTATCCCAGACCAACCCAAGTACTGTAGTTTGATCTGATTTTATTTGATCTATTTCTGGGAATTTTTGTTTTGTTATTTGGGAATTTGTTCCCCATTCTCGAATATTCATTGAAGCTTGATTAAAAATTGATTTTGTTTCTCTATATATATCATATCCCATAGATTCATCATCGATACCAATCAAAACATTATCCATATATATATTTTCAGAGATATATTGTGCAAGAGTACTATCTGGAAACCTATTTAAGTGATATTTTATTATTGCACTTAAGATGAACGGACTCGAGACAACGCCAAACGTTATTCGNAATTTTGATACACCATATTAATGTAACGCGGGAATTCAATGGATGATAAAGGTTGTATTTTATGGTAAATATTTTCCCAATTAGAAATTAAATCAGAATTTAAAGATTCATCCCAATTCAATTTTAATTTCCAAAGTTCTCTAACAAATATCTTTCCTAATAGTGTTATCGGAGAGTAAATTCCTAATGGATCAAATATTGAAGAAATAAATTTTAAAATAATTCTTTTTGTAGTCATAAGAGAAATATCAATGCATGAATTTAATTTGATTTTTAAATTATCTCTCTTTGTATCCCAGACCAACCCAAGCACTGTAGCTTGATCTGATTTTATTTTATCTATTTCTGGCAAATTTTGTTTTGTGATTTGGGAATTTGTTCCCCATTCTCGAATATTCATTGNTTTTATAATGCAATTTTTTTTTTGTGGAAATCCGTTTTAGACCATTTTGAATCGATTCCTAAAATTTAACTTTTTTTATGTATGTATATATGTATATAATGTCACTCCAGACGATATCTCCCCTTAGGATGAACTTAAAAATTTCAAGCAAATTTTAAAATGTCAATAATATAAAAAAAAATGGGTTTGTTGGCCTGAATTTTCGGAGGTCATTTAGGGGTCAAATTTTGACCATTTATGGTCAAAAATAGCATAAATACATGTTTTTCCATTTTACCACCCTTTTAAATGACAATTAGGTAAAAATTACTATACCCTTAAACCCTCAATTACTATACCCTTAAAGGGCTTCTAAAGATGTGCATCTTGAAGGGTAAATACTATTTTGACTTTTGTACCCCGTACCCGTGTGTACCAAACAATTTTTTTTTCACCCATCCAAATTCTAAACAAAAATTTTCCTCAATTATCTTAAGCCAAGCAGATTTCTTTGAANCTTAAAGGGCTTCTAAAGATGTGCATCTTGAAGGGTAAATACTATTTTGACTTTTGTACCCCGTACCCGTGTGTACCAAACAATTTTTTTTTCACCCATCCAAATTCTAAACAAAAATTTTCCTCAATTATCTTAAGCCAAGCAGATTTCTTTGAAAATGCGCTCATTAAGTCATGGTGCATGACTGGACTTTTTTTTATATTTCTTCAGGAAGAAATATACCGCACACTATTATTACTATATAAATTACTATTTTTACTTTTTAGGGTTTCGTTGGTAAAACCAAAAAAAAAGAAACCCTTATAGTTTCGTTCCTGTGTCTATCTGTCTGTCACTCTGTACGGTTCCAATAACTTTTGAACCAAAAGAGATAAAAGCGTGAAATTTACCAGNATAGTTTCGTTCCTGTGTCTATCTGTCTGTCACTCTGTACGGTTCCAATAACTTTTGAACTAAAAGAGATAAAAACGTGAAACTTTCCAGTATAAAAGATCGTTTTGACGCGCACACAGGAAAAATATATCGAACTCAAAATTATCAGCTATTCAAATTCAAAATAGCGGATAAGTCACAATGCGCGAAAAAAATATGCAAAATGTGTGGTCTGCTGGGCCATAGAAAAAAAAGATAAGCAATTTGATCTGAATAACTAGAAATCTAAGATGGCGGATAATTCATGTCACTCGATTTTTTTTTTTTTTAAATTTTGATTGGGGTACTAAATGAAAGGTATTGAAGAGTAGATTACACATATATAATATACCTCTTAGGGATAGTGTTTAATTTTCGGGGCCATTTTGTCAAAAAACATGGAAATTTTACGTGTTCCCCCCCTTTAAGAAACTTTAACAATTTGTTTATAATTTGGTTATATATTATTACGCTTTGTTATAGTTTTTTAGAATTAAAATTTTGTCTTGCTGTCTGATGATTAATTTTTTCTTTTTCTTATCTTGTCAATTTCCAAAATACTTGTCCATCAATAAAAAAAAAAAAATAATACTTAGTAATTTACGACACTCGCCAACTTGAAGATTAACTTTCAATACTTCTTAATTTCCCATGTTAAATAAATTTCCAAGAATATAATTTTAAACTTCAAATACTGCTTAAATTTTGATTTTAATAATTTTCTAAAGAATATAACTTCGAAATAGGTCTCTGTATCTTCGACTTTTCTATTCTCACTATGACTGATCATATCTTCTGATCGCCACTAATGTTCACCTTCTCCACTCTTCCTCTCTTCCATTTACATCTTGGTAGATCTTCTTCAACTAACACTTCACCTTCTACTGGGACCTTACTTGATTGTTGAAAAGTGCCCTGTCTCTCTCTTAAATTCTTCAAATATCCGTTCTTCCACAGCTTCCAATAGTTATTTAAAATTTGTTGACCCTTTTTCCAAATTTCTAATAGATTTACTTGAATTTTTGAATTTTTATTTATTACCACTGGTGTTAATGTATTATCCTGCGTTTGGAGAGACATGAGGTTAAGAGGAGTTACCACCTCGTCTTCAATCTCTGATCCCACATACATTAGCGGTCTCGAATTAATTACTGCTTCAACTTCAGTCAAAACTGTAATTAACTGGCTTAACGTTAATGACTGTCGCCATATAGTTTTAATCAAGCATCGTTTCGTTAATCCTATTAATCGTTCATAAACCCCCCCGGCCCAAGGGGAGTATTCCGGAATATAATGCCAATGAATCGAATTAATTTGAGAGTAATTTTGTAATTTTTGACTAGTAAATTGAACATCGTTGTTAGGGGATAGGAGTGCTCCAACTAATTGAAATTGTTTGGCATTATCTGAAATAATTAGTTGAGGTTTTATATTTCTACGAGATACAAATCTTTGAAGGCATAACAAAAATTCATAAGCTGTCATATCAAAAATGATTTCTAGATGAACTGCTCGAGTTACGAGACAAGTAAAGAGACATACCCAGCATTTATCATAATCTTCTCTATTCTTTATTAATAAAGGACCAAAATAGTCCAACCCTACGTTTGTAAAAGGTAAGACCTTACAAACTCGACTAGCCGGTAGGGGAGGTAACGTTGGAAGTGAAAAGGCCTTACTATCAACCCTACGACATAATAAACAGGTTTTAAGAATTCTTTTAACGACAGATCTGCCTTTAATTATCCAGTATCTATTTCTTAATGAATGTAATGTATGCGCTACTCCTGCATGCATTACCTGATTATGATAATGAAGGACAATCAAGTTAATATAATGACCTTGAGAAGGTAATAAAATAGGAAACTTCTCATCGTATTTTAATTTGGAATATTGGAGTCTACCTAGACATCTGAGCAAACCATTGTCGTCCAAAAATAATCCTAATTGATTTATTAAAGTATTAGGTTTATCCTTTATTATATCTGAGAAAATATCTGAAAATGAAATTTGTTGAATATATTTTTCCCATAATAAACGAGAATTATTATATCGTTGGAACGTCAAATAATTTGGTACAGAAAGTTTCTTTAACTTCGAAATAAAACTATTGCAATAAGAAGTAACATTAAATAATTTAATTAAAGATGAATAATTATTGATTTCGATTAGATAAGGAGAAACAGTCTTTTGATTCATTTTATCTATTTTTTGTGCGGTTGTAACAGTTGTTAACAATGGCATTACTTCTGTTACTTTGGGAAGTTAAAATTTTGGCCATTTATCTTCTTCCAATGAAAGCCAATCTGGACCATTAAACCATAATTTTGACTGGGATAATTCTGTTGCATCACAAACCACAACCCTTTGTAGCTATATCAGCTGGATTAAATTCTCTAGGGACATATTTAAATTGTAAATTTGGATTGAGTTTTATTTCTTTAGGTCTATTTTCCACAAAAATAGGTAATGATTTCAGGGAAGCAATCCAATATAACACGCATTGTGAGTCAGTCCACAATATCCTATCAACAATCTTTAATTTTGATAAATTATTCTCAACATATTTCAAAGCCCTAACTCCTATTAATACTCCCATTAATTCCAAACGAGGAATCGAAATATCTTTTTTAGGAGCTAACCTTGTTTTTGAGAAAACTATCGTGAGTTTATAAGATGAATCTGATTTTTGTCGCAAATAAATAATTGTGCTATAAGCTTGCTTTGATGCGTCTGTGAAACATATTAAATCAAATGAATTTTGATTCACCATATTAATGTAACGCGGGAATTCAATAGATGATAAAGGTTGTATTTTATGGTAAATATTTTTCCAATTAGAAATTAAATCAGAATTTAAAGATTCGTCCCAATCCAATTTTAATTTCCAAAGTTCTCTAACAAATATCTTTCCTAATAGAGTTACCGGAGAGTAAATTCCTAATGGATCAAATATTGAAGAAATAAATTTTAAGATAATTCTTTTTGTAGTCATAAGAGAAATATCTATGCATGAATTTAATTTAATTTTTAAGTTATCTTTGTTTGTATCCCAGACCAACCCAAGTACTGTAGTTTGATCTGATTTTATTTGATCTATTTCTGGGAATTTTTGTTTTGTTATTTGGGAATTTGTTCCCCATTCTCGAATATTCATTGAAGCTTGATTAAAAATTGATTTTGTTTCTCTATATATATCATATCCCATAGATTCATCATCGATACCAATCAAAACATTATCCATATATATATTTTCAGAGATATATTGTGCAAGAGTACTATCTGGAAACCTATTTAAGTGATATTTTATTATTGCACTTAAGATGAACGGACTCGAGACAACGCCAAACGTTATTCGAGTAAATCTAAATATTTGTAAATTTGCATCTGTAATTCCTAATTTAGGTTCTTTTAACCAAATGAACCTGGTAACATCTCGATCTGGATGATGTAATTCAATCTGTAAAAAAGCCTTTTCAATATCTGCCACAAAGGCATATTTAGATAAACGAAATCTTAATAATAAACCACATAGGTCTTCTAATAGTACTCTACCTCTATATAAACATTCGTTTAAATTTTTATCTGAAATTTTTGATTTAGAACTTGCATCATAAACTATACGGACTTTAGTAGTANCTTTTTTTTAAATCTTAAGTTTGAACTAATATTTGTTATTATTATATTGATTATTGATTAATATTTAATGTTTTTTCATTGTCTGCTCCCTCGGAAAGAATAGCATATGCTACACGACTGTGAAGTGTTTTTTCTTTACCTTGGCATTATTTCCTGTCTCGCTTCGCTCGACAGTAAATGTAATTGCCGCGGTAAAGAAAAAACTCACTTCACAGCCTAGTAACATAATATACTATTATAGGAGCTAACCTTGTTTTTGAGAAGACTATCGTGAGTTTATAAGACGAATTTGATTTTTGTCGCAAATAAATTATTGTGCTATATGCTTGCTTTGATGCGTCCGTGACATTAAACATATTAAATCAAATTAATTTTGATACTCCATATTAATGTAACGCGGGAATTCAATGGATGATAAAGGTTGTATTATATGGTACATATTTTCCCAATTAGGAACTAAATCAGAATTTAAAGATTCATCCCAATTCAATTTTAATTTCCAAAGTTCTCTAACAAATATCTTTCCTAATAGTGTTACCGGAGTGTAAATTCCTAATGGATCAAATATTGAATAAATAAATTTTAAAATAATTCTTTTTGTAGTCATAAGAGAAATATCTATGCGTGAATTTAATTTGATTTTTAAATTATCTTTGTTTGTATCCCAGACCAACCCAAGCACTGTAGTTTGATCTGATTTTATTTGATCTATTTCTGGGAAATTTTGTTTTGTGATTTGAGAATTTGTTCCCCATTCTCGAATATTCATTGATGCTTGAGTAAAAATTGATTTTGTTTCTCTATATATATCATATCCCATAGATTCATCATCGATACCAATCAAAACATTATCCATATATATATATATATATATTTTCAGAGATATGTTGTACAAAAGCACTATCTGGAAACCTATTTAAGTGGTATTTTGTTATTGCACTTAAAATGAACGGATTCGAGACAACACCAAACGTGATTTGAGTAAATCTAAATGTTTGTAAATTTGCATCTGTAATTCCTGATTTAGGTTTGTAAAGCTACTTAATTATATAAAAGTGGAAGAGTTACTATAGAACAAGAAATGAAATTTTTATATTCTTATTTGACAGGATTCAAAAATTAACTATTTACAAATGTCAAAAAGTTGATAAACAAAACTTGCTACATCACTCCCCCTCCAGCGGCAGTGCTACCTCTGATACACCGTAGGCCGGCTTCAGTCTGTCTATTGAAACATTGATAGCTTTGCCCTTGAAAAATTTTTCTTCTCGTCTTAACACCTCGTAAGGTCCTTGATATGGAGCTTCGAGAGGACCATGTGGAGCATCTCTCCTTAAGAATACGTGACTGCAGGATTTTAGGTTGTGGCTTACGAATATCTTGGAATCCCTTTTGTGGGTCGCTCTTGCAGGCTGCATGTCCCTCATGGCTTCTCTAAGGTTGTTCTCTAACATTGAAGCATCGACTGGGGAATCGCTGTTGTGGAAATAGTCTGCAGGCAACCTCAATGGAGCACCATAAACAAACTCTGCTGGTGATGCAGATATATCGTCACGGACCGCTGACCTAAGACCCAGGAGAACCGTAGGCAACACTTCAACCCACCGTTCTGTTGCTTGTGCTCTTATGTGTGGGAGGTTTCATTGTTGTATTATTGTTTTCTTGTGACATTGACAACGGTTGTTGTGACAACGGTCCACAGTTTAAATCGTACGAATTCACCCGCTTCGCGAAAGAGTACGGATTTGAACATGTAACTAGTAGCCCCTACCATCCTAATAGTTCAGGAGATAGCGTGCAAAAAAGTGTGTGACTAACATCAAGCTAGAATTTTGTATGCAAGTCAATCTTTTAGTGCCTATTAAGAATATGTGGTCGGCTAAGTTCGTCTGCGGGACATAGCTTGGCAATAGGCATTTGAAAAAAACAAACCGGTGGAGAGCGGCCATGTTTCACCAATTATGGTGGACAGTATGATTTTCATGATCCTGAGTACAGAATTAGTTAGTAGACCAAAAATCAAGTCGATGTTATTTTCACACTTCACACTTTTCACAGGTTAGTTATTCAAATATTACTAAAAATCAACGTACTCACCTGTCAAGAGACAATCTAATATTAACTTGATTATTCGTCTACTAACTAATTCTGTGCTTAGGATCATGAAAATCATACTGTCCACCATAATTGGTGGGACATGGCAGCTCTCCACCGGTTTGTTTTTTTCAAACGCCTATTGCCGAGCTATGTCCCGCAGACGAACTTAGCCGACCACATATTCTTAAAAGGCACTAAAAGATTGACTTGTATACAAAATTTTAGCTTGATGTTGGTCAGACACTTTTTTGCACGCTATCTCCTGGACTATAAGAGTAATGGAGGGGTGGAGGCTGCTGTCAAAACAGTAAAGAAAATCGTTTTAAAGGAGCAAGATCCTATTTTAGGGTTGTTAGCCTATCGGTCAACACCTTTGGCCGGAAGACCTAGCCCCTCAGAACTTTTTATGGGTCTTCGGTTGAGAGGAACCGTTCCCATAACTCCTCAAAATTTGAAACCCACCTGGCCGAACCTAATCAGATTTCGCAAAAAAGAGCTCCAATTAAGACAGAAGGGGAAAGAAGATCATGATAGACGACATCGAGCCATTGCTTTGCGACCCTTAAAAGAGAAAACAAGAGTATGGATAGTGGACTTAAGAAGGTATGGCACTATCATCAAAAAACTACCCGTACCTAGAAGTTACCTAGTTCAGACGTCACAAGGGACAGTCCGGCGCAACAGACATATGCTGATCCCAGCTGCTAAGCGAGGTGCATCACGGGACTTATCCGCGCCACAACTGTACCACTCCACTATGGCGAATCCATCGAACAGGAGCAACGTGATGAAGAATCAATCTGATTCCGCAATACGGCCAACGGAACTTCGTAGAAGTACCAGAATTTGCCAAACACCTAAGAGACTAATCGAGGAGATTTGAAAGTCCCAGAAGAGGGGATGTGGGAGGTTTCATTGTTGTATTATTGTTTTGTTGTGATATTGACATAGTCTTGTCTTGTGTTAAATAAAGTAAGTTATTGAATATTGAAACATTATGGAAGCTTTTAGACATCTATGCCAACGTTCGACGAGCCCATTTGCTTGTGGATGGTATGCGGTAGTTCTTGAGTGCCTGGCTCCTATGAGCTGTGCTAAGCTGTTAAAAAGCGCTGATTCAAATTGGCGGCCCTGGTCTGTAGTAATGTGCACGGGAGAGCCAAACTACTTATCCAACAGGAATAAAAAGCACTGGCTATTGTTTCTGCTTTGATGTCTTCCACTGGGATAGCCTCCTTGTAACCGCCTTGTAAACCTATCAATGATCGTTAAACAATACCTGTATCCCTTAGAGTATGGCAACGGTCCCACTATGTCCATATGAATATATGCAAACCGTTCGTCGGTTACTGGGAAATCGGTAATTTTACTTTTGGTATGTCTAGTTACCTTGGCCCTTTGACAAGCACAACAGTCTCTAGCCCACTGTTGACAGTCTTTCCTAATTCCGGGCCAAACAAAACGTTTCCTTATCTGCATAGCTGAAGCTTTTGGGCCAGGATGGGACAGTAAAGCATCAAAAACTATTTTTCTGAACTGTTTTGGTATGTATGGCCGTGGCTGTGAACTTTTTACATCGCAGATGATTTGCTTTTGACAATTTGGCAAGGTGGTAGCTTTGAGATGTAATGAGGTTTCGGATGTTAATAGTGATTTAAGTTCCTTATCTGAAGTCTGAGCTGTGGCTACGTCCTCGTAATTAATTATTTGGGGTACCGCTATCGTCTCTGTACGTGATAGAGCATCAGCGACCGTATTGTCCTTGCCCGAAATATGGCGAATATCGCAGGAAAACTGAGCTATGTAGTCAAGTTGCCGAGCTTGCCTAGGGGAAGCTCTATCTGCTTTTTGATTAAACGCAAACGATAACAGCTTGTGATCCGAAAAAATTGTAAATTGTCTGCCCACTACTATATGCCTGAAGTGCTTTATCGCAGAAAACACTGCGAGCAGCTCCCTATCATATGCACTATATCGTTTTTCTGTGTCGCTAAACCTCCTTGAAAAAAAACCGAGGGGTTGGGCTGTACCACAACTTCCTTTTGGAGCGCAGCTCCTAGGGCTACATCGGGGGCATCTACTAGTAGTGAAAGTTTGGCATCAGGTTTTGGATGCGCTAACAACGTTTTGATCGCTAATGCGTTTTTGCATCTCTCAAATGCTGCGCTGGTCTCTTCGGTCCATTCTATTTTTCTGCGGTCTCGTTTTTTGCTCCCCTTTAGATATTTCAGTAATGGTACTTGTAATTTTTCAATATTATGTAAAAATCGCCGGTAAAAGTTGAGCATTGCGAGAAAACGTCTTAGTTCATCGACCGTTACAGGCTTTTTAAATTTAATGATTGATTCTACCTTGTGAGGCAATGGCTCAATGCCGTCTTTCGAGAGTAAGTGGCCTAGAAACTTTACCTTATCCTTACCAAAAATACTTTTTTCATGATTAATCACCATTCCATATTCCCTAAATCGCTCGAACAAACGCTCTAGGTGTCTAAGATGTTCTCCCTCGTCTTCTGATGCAACTAATACATCATCTGGGTATGCAAAACAAATGTCCAACCCTCTGGTGATTTCGTGTATAAAACGCATGAAAGTTTGAGCGGCGTTACAAAGACCAAAGCTCATAAACGGGAACTCGAACAATCCGAAGGGGGTAGTGATAGCGGTTTTCGCTACATCTTCCTCTGCCATCGGTATTTGATTATATGCTTTCACCAGGTCTATTGTCGAGAACACCTTTTTCCCGTCTAATAACTGAGCAAAGCCCTGTATATGGGGTAGTGGATATTTACCGGGTGTAGTTATTGCATTAAGTCGCCTGTAATCACCACAGGGACGCCACTCTCCATTCTTTTTTGGAACCATGTGGAGAGGGCTAGCCCAATCACTACTAGATGGCCTGCAAATCCCATTTTTTAACATCAAGTCGAGCTCTTTTTTAGCGACCCTAAATTTTGCTGGATCTAATCTGCGGGGTTTGTCAAATACTGGTGGTCCTTTGGTAACTATATGGTGTCTTACTTAGTGTTTAATAGAACCTGGGACCAATGGCCGTGTGGTTGTCAAGTCTTTATACTTTGACAAGAGATTTAAATTGGGCGATTTTGATGGTACTACTTCTGTGTCATTTGATAAATTCACAGCTTTTATGTCAACTATCTGCCTTTCTTTTGCCTTGGTTAACCTAGCATGGTAGGTCTACTGATAATTTAAAATGTTTTAGAAAATCTGCTCCTAAAATTGGCTTGGAGACATCGGCTATTATTAAAGACCACGGGAGATCACGGCCTAAACCAAGGTCTAGTACCATCTTACGTGTTCCATAAGTATTAATTTTGCTGCCATTCGCGGCGTACATCCGAAATCTACTAGGGCTATTGACAGCCATGTTAAGTAAAGATTTTGGAATTACCGACTTGTCCACCCCGGTGTCAACCAGGAAATTAAGTCCGGAGTTTTTATCACGAACGAAAAGGCGACTGTTAGTATTACTGCCGGTGTCGCTTGCCGCCCCTAGCGATGGGCATACCAGTTTTCCGTCACGGGTTTTAAGCCATAAAATTTACATGGTGGATCGCATTTCCTTGCAAATTTACCAAATTTTGTATGGATATAACATATTGACGTGGCTCGAGCTTTACTATGTTTTACTTTGCCTTGTTTGCGGTTTAATTCATTCGAAAGCCTTTCGACTTCACATTTTAACTCCTCCACAGAGCGTTCGTTGCTAACACTGCTACTATGTGGTTGTTCCATTACATTATTAACGTACGGTGTATCTCTTTCATTTGTACAATTGAGGGCTGACAACATTTTATCCGCTAGATCTGCAAGGACGTTTAATTCGTCCTTCTTTGCTACTAACAATAACCGTACATTTTGAGGGAGGTTATTAAGCCAAATGTATTTAATAGTAGCATCTCCGATCTCGGGAGGGGCTAAGGATCTAAGGTACGTCAGGAGTTGGGATGGTTTACGGTCCCCCAAACTAATGTTACCAAACAATTTGTTAAGCCTTTCCTCACCTAATTCGCCAAAGCAGCGAATAAGCCTTTCTTTAATTGCCTTATATTTGTTAGAGTGAGGCGGGTTACTAACTATATCACTAACCTGACTAATTATATCTGTAGAAACGGAACCCAAGACGTAAGCATACCGAGTTTGGTCGGAGGAGATTCCTGTAGCGTCCAATAATGCTTCTATTTGTGCAAACCATAGGGCTGGTTTCTCCTTGCAGAATCCGAGCGGGCGCAGAAAACTAGTTGGCAGGGTTGACGGTCCGGCGTTGTTTTCTTCCCATTCGGGGTCAGGTTGCTTCCTTTTTGGTGGCATTCTAAACCTCGGGGTCACCACTTGTAAAGCTACTTAATTATATAAAAGTGGAAGAGTTATTATAGAACAAGAAATGAAATTGTTATATTCTTATTTGACAGGATTCAAAAATTAACTATTTACAAATGTCAAAAAGTTGATAAACAAAACTTGCTACAGGTTCTTTTAACCAAATGAATCTGGTAACATGTCAATCTGGATGATGTAATTCAATCTGCAAAAAAGCCTTTTCAATATCTGCCTCAAAAGCATATTTAGATAAACGAAATCTTAATAATAAACCACATAGTTCTTCTAATAGTACTCTACCTCTATATAAACATTCGTTTAAATTTTTATCTGATTTTTTTGATTTAGAACTTGCATCATAAACTATACGGACTTTAGTAGTAGTTTTTACTTTAGTAGTTTTTTATTAGTAGTTTTAGTTATAACTCCATGATGAGGTAAATAATGAATTATTTCAGATACTATGGATTGATCATTTACTTCTTCGATAATATGATCGTTCAATTGCTGTAATATAATCTCATTATATTTAGATAATAATTCATCGTTTGTTTTTAATTTTTTGTATAAAGATTTGAGTCTTCCAAAAGCTAATTGATAATTTGTTGGCAAATCTGATGGAGGATATTGTCTCCAAGGCCAAGAAACTCTATACCTATTGATTATAATGGATATTGTCTTGTTAAAAGCAGCTAAAGCTTGGTCATCGTCTGTTTGTTTAGGATTATCATTAACTCCTATGCTGTCTAAATCCCACAAATGCTTTAAATCGAAATTTTGATTTTGATTCAAAAGTATGTCAGAAAAATTTGGATTTGAATATGATAAAAGAGCATAACTAGGATTGGAAATCGAATGATTTGGAGTCCTACCACTTAATATCCAACCTAACTTTGAATTTATTAGATATAAACCATAATTTATTTCTATTTTCTCCATTTCTATTAAATCGTAATAATAATTATTCACTATTATTAAATCAATATCATTTATTTCTTTATCAGAATTTTCTGCAAGCATTAGATGTTGGAATTGCTGGTTGATTTCATACATTTTAGGATGTATATGAAATGAATTTAAAATCATCGTTTACTTCAATTATTTTTATTTCGATATTTAGTAATTTTAATCCAATGTCAACCTTTTGACTTAACATTTCTTGGGGGTTCGCAGCGATCATAGAATCCTTAAACGGAAAGATTTCCAACTCCCTCTTTATCTACCTGTTAGACTACTAGCGCTCCATGGGAAGATGCGGTAAATATTGTAACTAAATCTTTTACATCATTCAAAAGATTTCGAGCTTTTTAATTCAAAGAAATAAATTATTAAATTATTTGGTCATTTTCCTGGAATCGAACCCGGGAACTTTCGCATTTTAGGCGATCGCGCATCTCATTCGGCCACCGAGGCTGTTATT
>KZ652672.1:26266-45749 GCA_001010745.2 Gerris buenoi
AGTTTAGGGTAGAGAAATAAGGGAGCTGAGAGAGCGATCTCTCGACAAGATGAACAAAAAAGATCACTGCTTATTAAAACATTTTTTATAGGGCACAAAGAAAGTCCCCAATTATGTAATTTGAGACGAAATTTTTGGATGCTTTTGATTTCAATGTTTTATCAGGTCATAATAGATTATTTCAATGTTATCTGGTCTTTTCTGGATTTTTTGATACCTAACATCCAAATTGATGATTCAACCCTAAATTTACTTCTTTTTCCCCTCGATCATCCATCCTCCTTCTAAGTATCTCCTTCTACGAAAAACCACATAAAATCACCATTTATGTAAATAAATATTTAGTTTTGCATCTAATGTCCAAAAACATGCATTTAACAGTACAATATGGAAATAAATAGGCAAAACATAAAAATCCGAACCCTACAAATTAGTATTATTTGTTGACAAAACATAATATAAAATCTTTACAAAACAAACCTTGCAGAACATTAAAAAATCTTTAGTACAAACAAGTGTTCAACGCAAGGAGACCTACACATTGGATTCATGTTGCCGGTGGTCATATTGTTCAAAAAGGAGGTGAGGAGGGGAAATGTTCTGAAATGTTCAAGAAAACTATAGTAACACGTCTAAAGGTGTGTTGCAAAAGCATTTTTTTTTTATTTTAGTTTCCTCGTCCCGTTAAAATGAAGATTGTAAATATGGGACATGGCAAAGCTAATAAATAACTTGCTAATTTTTTCCGAACTAACTTTCCATACAGCAAAATTTGCTGAAATGTGGCTAAAAGTATTGAATTAGTGCATTGTCATCGTGTTCTGAGCTATTGTCATACGTCTAGCTACTCGGGATATTAGTTAAAAGATATGTACTGGATATACAAGGGGTTGAAGGATATGTCGCGCGCTTAGTTTCTCAAGGATTAAGAGTAATAATGAATACTAAAAATATCGTAATGGCATTGAATATTGAAGCTACTAAGGATGTGCCCTATGAGGGCAACCTCTGGGGTATACTAGGCTTTCAAAGTATGGTCAATCATTAGCGCGCTCTAGCGGCCAAACGAATAAAGTTATTGAGCTGGTTCTGGTTTTATTTTTTTAGAAAATTTTATCAGCTTTCTTTTTGATTAGAAGTAATTTTTCTCTAGGATGCGTCGTTTCGGAGTTATAAGCGAAAAACTAAAAAACTTCCAAAATTTTGTGGTTTTTCACCATTTTCATGGTGAAGCCATATCCTAATCTAGTCGATAATGCGATTTTCAGATTCAGCACCCCAAAAAACATTAAGATCCGTCGAGAAAAATTTTTCAGCAATTTTTTCCTGTTCAAACTACCAAATGATGACTATGGGTGCTATTTCATATACTTTAATTTTATGCTTTGACAAATTATTATTGTCAAATTTATTTGATTTTACCCCCGTTTATTAAATCTGTAAAATTGTTTTAATTAGCATGGTTTGTCGAAAGTTACCCGCAGTTAGTCCTACGAGATTGATGTCAACCTCATGGTGCTCATGGTGCTCATTAAATTTTGCTAAAATAATACTTCAAATCATGTAAAAAATTAAAAGCGATTTGCCACACAAATTTGCAGACTATTTATAATAATATTATTAATTTCTCTTCTCTTTTGTCTTTTTTACGAGAAGTTAACTTCACATTTCGTGAAGAGATTCGATTTTCTTTTCAAATCATCCATCCAATAATTTATTCAGGTGAGAAATAATTCTTAATTAAGCATGCTCAATTTAAAATGAAATAAACCAATGATAAATATGCATACGCTAATAAAGCATACGGTAAAGGTTAATCAAAACTAAAGATCTAATGATTATATTGATGGCTATTGGGGATGCACATGCTTATGGGATTTATGAAGTAAAAGTAAATTTATTTTCCAAAGACGCCTTTCAACCATTAGTAGTATATTTAGTGTCGGTTCGTCGAAGTGAAAATGTGACATAGAAAGAGAAAAGAAGAGGAAATAGAAGTTTAGGAAGAAGTTTAAATCCAACTGATTTGATCAGATCAAAGAAGGAAAAATAAAGAGAAAGCACGCAGATCACCTACGCAAGCGGCTTGAAAACTTTGTTGAGTGAGGGAGAAGTGTCATAAATATATATTTGGCACGACACTGACACGCAGAGTGTCAGACATTGATTGACATACTATATTTATTTATTATATTTTATCTCCTAAAGTGGATTGTTTTAACTCCCGCCGTGAAACGTTTATCTCTCCTAATCGTAAGTGTTGTAACTGGCATTGATTTATTGAACCTAACTCTTCAACTTCTTCGCCGAAATTCGTAGATACTGGTAATCTAGACAATGCATCGGCGGGCGCATTGTTTGTTCCTGGTTGGTACCTAAGTGTATAATTATAATTCGTAAGATGTATTGCCCAACGGCTTAACCTATTTGCTGCCATCCTAGGTAACTCGCAATTTTCTCCCATTATCCGTTCTAGTGGCTTGTGGTCTGTTTTCAAGGTAAAGTGTCTTCCAAAAATGTATTGGTGAAATTTATTTGTTGCAAAGATGATTGCCAGTGCTTCTTTGTCGATGGTTGAATATTTTTTTTCCGAGTTTTTGAGTGACCTTGAAGCGTACGCTATAGGGCGTAGGGTTTTGTCTGGGAATTCGTGGAATAGGACTGCCCCCAACCCCACATCACTGGCATCTGCTGTGACCACTATAGGCAGATCTTGGTTAAAATGTATTAATGCCTTGTTTGAACTCAATGTTTTCTTTATCTTTTCTATTGTTGCATCGTCCGCCTCGTTCCAATCCCATTTCGCCCCCTTCTTGATAAGTCGATGTAGACTAGCACATTGAGATTGTAAGTGTTTAATAAATCTGCTGTAGTAATTTATAGATCCCAGAAAAGCTCGTAATTCACTTGTATTCTTTGGTGTTGGCATATTCTGTATTGCGTGCAACTTATCATCTGTTGGGTATATGCCATTTTTATCTACTCTGTGTCCGAGGTATGTTACTGTGTCTTCCATCCATTTGCATTTATTCTCGTGTACCTTAAAGCCAGCTTCTTGTAACCTTGATAGAACTTCCTCAATATTAGTCATGTGTTCCTGTTCATTTTTCCCTGTTATGATTATATCATCTAAATAACAAGCTACCATGTCTATATCTCCAAGAATATGGTCCATTATACGCTGAAATATAGCTGGGGCCGAAGAGACTCCAAAAGGGAGCTTGTTATAGACGAAGAAACCCTTGTGTGTAGAAATGACAAAATACTTTTTACAGTCTTCTCTTACTAGTACTTGTAAGTACGCATCTTTAAGATCGATGGTGGTGAACTGTTTACCTCCACTAAGTTTTGCCATGATCTCTTCAAAACGTGGGAGTGGGTGTCTGTCGGTCGTGATAAACTTGTTAATTGACACTTTGAAATCAGCGCAGATTCTAACTTTCCCGGTTGGTTTCATTGCCACTACAATCGGCGAAGCCCATTCGATAGGAGTCTTAGAGGGATCCAGTTTTTCAATTACTCTTGCTTTCACTAACCTAGACAGTTCTTCTTCTATTGCAGGTTTCATCGCAAATGGGACCGGTCTTGGCCGAAATATTTTTGGGACTGCTTTATCTGTTAAGTGAATTTCAGCCTTAAATCGTCGAACAGTACCCGTCCCCTCTTCAAATAAGTTTTTGTGTTTGTTACGAAATTCCGTTAATTTGTTTTGAATGTTGTCTTTTTTTGATGATAAGGCAGATATTTTGATTCCCTTTGGTAATGGTAAGTTAAACGATAATGTCCAGTCTAAACCAAATAGTGAGTAGTCGTTTTCTTTTATGACAAATAATGGTAACACCTTGGTGATTTTTTTTAATGTAACATCTACCGTGCATTTTCCAAGAGTCTCAATATGTACGCCAGTGTACGCTTGTAATGAGTCGTTAATTGGAGATATTTTAGGTTTTCCTATTGATTTCCAAGTTTCCTTACTTATTACTGAGTTTGACGCTCCGGGGTCAAACAACATCTCTATATCTTTATTATTAATTTTCACTTTTAATAACGCTTTTTTACCTTTCTTATTTCGACTCACTTCAGCAATTTCTGTTTCTGATTCCTCCGACGACCTTTGACTTTCCTGTTCTGTTACATGTCTTGCTTGAAAATGTTTTGAAACTACTTCTGCTCTCCCTGTGGCAATACACGCCTTTGCATAATGTCCAGTTTTGTTGCAAGCGAAACAAATTATTTCTCGTGCTGGACAGTGTTCTCCACCAGTATGTTGTTTGTAAGTGCATTGTAGACAATCAACACCCTTCACCAGTTTAAGCTTACTATTTGACATATTCCTTGATTTCCGTGCCTCTTTATGAAAGATTTTTGCCTGTAAAGTCTTAGATGTGTGTTGGTTTCGTACATTTCTAATAGGTAAGTCTGTTATGTCTGAATTAATTTTTAAAAGTTTTTGATGATTTGTTGCTTGTTCTAAAGTAATAGCTGTAGTAAGTACTTGGGAAAGTGTCGTTTCATTTGACGGGTGTTGTCTAATTAGTTCTTGTTGCCACTTTTCGTTTTCTATTCCTAACACGAGTTGATCCCTTAATCTTTCGTCGAGTGATCGGTTGAATTCACATTGAGTTGCCTGACTTCGTAAAGCTGTCACATATTGTGTTACTGTTTCCTCTTCTTTTCTAATTCTCCTTAAAAACATAACCCTTTCTGCTAAAATGCAGGTTTTTCTGTTGTAGTACTTATTTAAAGTCTCCTTAATTCTATTATATGGAATGACTGTAATTTCCTCCGGAAAAAAATGATCAATTAAAATTTTGAAATGTTGGGGTCCTACTTTAGCGAGTAGTAAAGTACGTTTGCTGTCATCGTCGTTAATATTGTACAATTTTAATTCGTTTTCAAATCGTTGAATATAGTACCGCCAAATTTCTGTTTCGTTGTCGAATGGATCGAATTTAAATGATCTAAGAGATCTTCTAGAGTCATCATTTACCTGATGATTTTCTAGATTATTTTCAACTTGATCTTGGAAGTTTTGTCTGTTTCTCCTTGACATCCTGGGCTTTAATGTATATGATATATATATATATTAAGTATACATTAGTATCTTCCAGTATCCTCGTCGCCAAAATGTAATAAAGTAGTGATTTTAATACTCAAGAACAAGAATGAAATATAATAAATAAATATAGTATGTCAATCAATGTCTGACACTCTGCGTGTCAGTGTCGTGCCAAATATATATTTATGACAATGCGTTTGCGTTGGCCAACCCCGTAAAATCTGAGCGTGCATGCGTCAAGGTGCCTAAGGCCCTTCTTCAGGCCTTGACGCCCTTCTTTAGTCGTAGTAAATCTGTCTCGCCTAAAGTTGGTTTAGTCTGATCAATTTCATTTCTCAATATGATTGAACAACAAAATTTCTACTTTTCGCAAGCCCTGAAGGTTAAGAGACGCCTATGCTTTATTCCTACACTAATAACTCTGAGACATATTGAAGTAATATAAACTTTATTAAGCATTGAAATAAAGTATTGTTTTTCAACTGAAGAAATTTAAAGACATTAAGATATACAGTAATAACTCAAGTTTGACACGAACATTAATTAAATCTCATTTCAAATCGATTAAGGTGAAGCTTTGTGCGTATCCTTATTTTCTTTAGACTCTAATAAATTAAAAAGTCATTAATTAAAGGATGATCATGTTGTTTATGACTAGTCTTCATTGTGTTTGATTGATCAGCCTTTTGATTCACTGTCTAATCTGAATGTGTTCTTGTTTTGATTTCCTTTTACTGTTAACTCTGTTTGGAATTCGTCTCAGGTATAGACATTAAAGACGTCAGAAACTTTCTCTCCATTTGTAGAACGTCTGATTCTATGACTTTCTGGTCTATCTTATTGTCCCCTTTGTATCCACGTGTATCTTAAATTGTTTATAAAGAAGGACATTAAATAGAGAGTTATCTTAGAAGGAGTGTAAATATTATTAATTACTTCGTAAACAGGTTTTCTGAAACTTTGTTTTACCGTTTATAATGATCAGACAATAACCTCTGTTATTAGTTATTATATTACCCACAACTTTAATAGTAATAAGTTTACATTATAAGTTCTGACCACTATCGGCGTTATTATATTACCAACAGACAAACATGTAGGAATTTCAAGAGGAATTAAAAATAAAAAACTTTTTACTCGTTCAGCAGCCATAGCCACTACATTTTTTCAAAAGCAACTACTTTTGTTAAGAAAAATAAACCTATAGTTTTTATCTATATAAGTCAGAACAATAAATTAAGCACTATTTTAAAGAGCATACAATTTCCTTTAAAATAGCTCCCGAAGTTTTAATTAATTAGGAGTTATTTGAAACCTTTCAAACCATTTTTTAAAAAATGTCACAATTTTGGACTTTAATTGTAACAGAAATTTAAAAATGGTAATTTAAAGTATATTTCAATATTCAATAATAAACATTATATCAAGATAAAATAGTCAATATCAATCTCACTATTATGTCACGCAACTTAGACAACCTTAGAAACTACCCTATGACATTAACTTTAATTTTCATATGGCACATATGCCGTACTTAACGCCTTATTGCTGAAAATAAATATAAAAGTCATTTACACGCCGTATTAATGTCATATTGCCAAAAATAAATATGTCATTTAAAAAAACACATTTTTCTATCCCCAGATTTAGTTTCCAATTTGTGTATCCCATTTATTTATTTATTTTTTAGCAGTAAACGCCTTAATGCTTAACTTAATTATGACATACATATGTTATATCAAATTCAAGCTAATCAAATAGGGTAATTTCCAAGCTTATCTAACACACGTCCATTGCAGGAATAATGTAATACTGGTGGACAAATATTGTGATCTTATTAAAAAAAAAAAAATAAAGAAATAAAAATAAAAATAAAATATTTCAAAGCTGGTAACTTTTTAAGTGTAGGTATAGAGCTGCAGGAACAGCATTCGTATTTTTTCCCCTTTAAAATGGTGTTCTATTTATTGCTCTGGTTTGAATAGAAAATAAAAATATTAAAAGTTTTTTAAAAATTTGAAAATGGCTATGGCTGCCGAATAAGTAAGAATTATGGTATATGGGTCATTTTCAAATGAAATGTACCTTTTCTGTCCCAAGATTTTACAATTTTATTGGAAAAAAAAATTAATATCAATGAAAAATAAAAAAAACCTTAGGTTTATTGCTCAGATGTCTATATATTATAGTGTTAATCAGGGACATTTTATTGTTTATAGGGTAAAAATTTCAAGCTTCAAAAAATTTTGATGTTAAAAATCGCAATGAGTGTTACGTCCCACAGTAGTTTTGATAACATGTAATGTGATTTTTACTCATTTTTTTCAAAAGTTTTTTTTTATTATAATTTTTTTTAACAAATAAAATATGCAAGTTTACATAAATGGGATAGGAAAAAATAAATCTTAAGTAATAAACGAAACAAAAATATTTATATGTCTGTCTCAAGGGTTTAGTAATGAGTGTTACCGATAAGATATTGGCAGAATTAGAGGGTGAGTATGAAAAAATGAAGGATGGATTAGGGTTTGTTTGTATTAAGAAGACATTTAACTTAGTAATCAACGACTTTTTGGTTTGATAGCACTTAAATCTTCTCTACAATTAATATTTTACTAAAAAAAAAAATGGTGCGTATTTTTATTCACTGTAATGAGTGTTACTAGCATTTTTTGTAGTTGTAATCAACATTTATTAATGTTATTAATATATGATTTAGTAGATATTAATTAATATAATCAGTAAACATTAAATTAGTTTAATTATGAAATATGGTTTCCGAGGAATGATTTTTTAAAGTTAAAAATGTAATGAGTGTTACCTGTAATGAGTGTTACAATACTGTTTATTCTACATTGCAAATTCTAAAACTTAAAAAAATGATATAGTTTAATTTTTACAAAAAATAAATTTGCCGCATGTAAAAAAAAAATTGTAAATATAAGTTTAATCTTTAAAGTTTGTGCTAAAATTTAATTTTTTCTAGGTCCAATATATAAATGTGTAATGAGTGTTACCATAATTTAATGAGTGTTACTTGAATAAAATCAAATTCTTATGGGTTAACAATTTTTTAATAAAGAAAACATATTTTTTCTTATTCTTTATAATAAGAAGACTTCATCACAATGCACTGGAAACGCATCCTTTATATTTTTTAAGCTTTGAGGAAACATTAAAAGATAATAAATGTAACACTCATTACTTTTTTTTTAAAAAAATGCAAATATTTTAGAGCTAAAAAATATTTCTGGTGGGATGGAAGAGAATATTTTGTAAATATATAAAATTGAGAAACGTGTCATAAAAAGAGAGAACAAAAATCTTTAAAAATACGGGTTTTATGATAGTAACACTCATTACGTCAAAAATTTGGTTTTATATACAGGGTGTCCCAGCTAATATGGAACAGCGAAATATCTCCGGAACCATGATGGATAGAAAGATGCGGTTTTCAGGGTTCGATAATGGCTAAAAATGCGCTTCAAAAACATATGCTGAGCATTTTCTGTGTTCAGCATAAGTGTGTGCAAATTACATAATTAAAAAAAAGTGAATAGGAAGCCTAATTTTTAAGACTGGATTTAGATTCTACAGCTAAAAATAAGAACTTTTTATTCTTGGAAATTTTTTGCTCCGAGCATTAGTTTTGCCGTCTGGAGAGCCCTGAACATGCTAAAATTGAAAATTTAAGTCCATTTTACAGCTAAACTAGTGGAGTTAGGAAAATAATTCAAGAGACAAAAATTCTTATTTTTAGTCATAGAGTCCAAATCCATTCTTCAAACCAAAATTCATTATTGATATTTTTTTCACTTTTTGAGCCCTGCTGAACACCTTTTTTTTAAGGCAAACCGTTACATATAAGGTATGAATTTTAGATTGAATTTGGATTCTATACCTGAAATTAAGAATTTTTTTCCTTAATCCAATAGTTTAGTGTGAATTGACAGAAAATTGAATTTTCTGTGAATTGACCAACTTGATTTCGCTAAAGGTACATTTTATTTGAAAATGACCCATATATGGTCCATAGAAAATTTTAACCCAGAGCTCAAGATCAAGTAGACAGCCGTCCTTCAACTGACCACACTGTCAGCCCGATGTTGCTTTACATGCCTGATTGATTGAATGGCAAACGCTCCATGCAACTCATGCCGGGCCCTCCCAGCCTTACCGGTAATCCTTTTCTATATTATTATTATTAAATCATTGAATTTCTGTGGATATATGGTCCACTAATGAAGGGCTATTTAAAGTTGTCGAAACTGGTTTATATTAAACATTCTTATTTGTTATTTGACAGCATTCCAATAGATATTTACACAGTATGAGCAGTGCTAAAAAATCATTGGAACAAACTGAAATCTGAATGAACGGGATTTCCGGCCCATTCTTCATTAATAATAATCATATTATCGTAACTTTCTTTCGTTATACAGTAATTACTAGTTAAGTTGAATGTATATTTATCGTACATCCTTTTCCCGTGCGTACTTCGCTGGAATTTAACAAAACTCTTACGAATTTCAAGAATTAATAGTACTTTCTCTTTCCTTTAAATTCATTTATCTGACGTGTGCGTTTTGTGAATCATAGGGGCATTTTCTTAGTTGGCTTAAGATAAGTCTTTCCGACAGCAGGTTATCGGAAAGGATGTATGTAGGCCATTTCTTTTAAAAGACTCGCGATTTCATTTTAAAACAGCTTTCGCTTCCTGTTTATGTGAGAAGACGACATAGTTTAATTTGTGGCTCGTACACTTTCTATATTCTATAAGCTTCATTCGAATGTCACCTCATTAGCTACTTTTAATTTTTAAAACGAGAGTGAGTTAATCAAATAAATGGATCCGGTGATTTAACTTGTTAACTTTTTTTTCGTTCAGTTGTTAACACTTTTTTTCTGTGAAGAAATAAATAATACATTTTAGGAATGAGTTTACTTTCATTAGACACAATTTTCTTTTCTTTTTAATTCGCATTAATTTATAGTAAATCCATAGATAATTTGCATAAAATTTATGAATATAACTGAAAGAAAGTAAGAACTAGTCATCAAATCATCTGTATCTTAATCATCTATCAATAACTATCCTAATAGCCGTTTATTAAAGATCTTATTACATGCCATATACAGTAGTCACCGCTTAATGTGATCACGGTTAATGTTATCAACCGCTTAGTGTGATCAAAATAGCTTGGAACGGGCCCACCCAATACCAATGCATTAGAAATTATCCGTTTATTGTTATCAGTATTTCGTTTATTGTGATCAAAGTCAAGTCGAAATCGTTGAATTTTTTTATATAATTTTCGGGGAAACGACTACAGCTGCCGCAAACCGAGAAGCGTTTTGTCTAAAAACACAGGATTCTCAGAAATTATACCTCACACCACCTTTCCATCCTCTATATTACTACATAGACATAAAAAAAACATCTAAACATAAATGTTCCACCTATTTCTACGACATTTTACTTATACAGAGGTCAGTTGTTTTTGTCTTTTAATCGTTTCTAAGAACTTTATAGTCAAATTAACATTACATTTATACAAGTTCGAAGTCGATTAGTTTTGTTATAAAAATTGTTATACAAAGAATGATGCCTGTTATCAGTGATAATATTTTATTATCAGTGGACACATTTTCTTATGGAAAATGAATTATATTTTATTAGTTTGTTTGTTTAAAAATTGTTTTTTTAATAGATTGACAAGGCTGTGAAGACAGCGGATAATAAAAAATGTTTTGGAGATTGAAAGTTAGAGTTTAATACAGAAAACACAAATTTTAGACTAGGATTCAAATTGAATTCGAAAACAGCTTGAAAATGACCCAAGGTGGGGTTGAAATATAGCAGGTGATTTTTGGAAAAAAATGAAGAAGTAAAAACAATTTTTTAACTTAACACTACCCACATAGACCTAAGAAAGAAATTCTATATAAATAAAAAGAATGAGTGGTTCAAAACGTCGTGATCTCATCTCGTAGGAGAAGATAGACATCTTAAGATCTTACGATCGTTTTCGACCAAGATGAGTCAGCGGAAAGCCGCAATTAAATTGGAAACTTTCTCAGCCATTGTTGAATAAACTTCTAAAACAACGGAAGGATATCGGGATTGTCTCTAAAAATGAGAACCAAATTCGCAAAAGAAAACGGAGAGGACTCAGAAGAAGATGTTGAGCGCACCCTAAAAGAATGGTTTCTGAGAAAAGAAATTAAAGAGAATTAAGGAAAGAAATGTAAAATATGTTTAGTGTCATTTCAATTATTTGTTCATTTTCTAATGTGTAAACCGCATGTCTTCTCTATGTGTACGTAATAAACAGTTTTTTCCTATTTTTATTTTTTTCCCCATCCGCTTCAGCGGCTAATGGCTATTAGCGGGAATATCGGAATTTTCCAGTGTTATCTATTTATATTTATATTTTGATCCAATAAAAACATAATAAAAGCTTAACCAATGAGATTTTGCTTATTATTATCAGTCGGTTAATATGATCACTAGGCCTTGGTCCCAAAGTGATCACATTAAGCGGCGACTACTGTACAAATAATTATCGATGCACTACTACCGAGTATAAAAAATGTACTACTAAGTATAAAAAAGTGCTATAAATAAAAGCATAGACAAAGTGTTAAAAAAAACAAGATGTGAGAATAATAGTACATTACGGTTCTAGTGCAGAAAGCAGCTCGTGTGGTTTTACTACCCTCGCTATCGCTCGGGTGCAAACTCCACACACGCATGCAAAATGCAGTTTATATAGTTATCACTAGAAACTTGATAAAAACAGTTTCTTTAATTAAACAAACAGCATATTAGTTTTATTAAATGTAAACTAACACGAAAATCGTGCGATAAGGTAAAGAATTCTTCACCTTATCACACGATTATGAAAAGCGCATGCGAATGAATACAACTACGAAAAGAATCACTTTCTACGCATCTAAACCGAGATAAAATGTTTATATTTCGTTGCAATCGTATAAATAAAATAAATTCCATGAAAAAACATGTGAGGGCTCACATTATGCCGAGTGGGATACTCGGCATTGAAAGTGTGATTGTTTAGACCAGTTTCGATTACTAGCTAGGTCACATCTATTTTAATTTAATATCAAATCTTCGCAGAAGGTTTGTTGGTAGCCTGATCGAAGGCTGGTAGGTTGGCTTATATGGTAGGGCTACCCTCCAAATTAAATTAAAATCGGACCGACAGCGAGTTGGTTTTAAGATAGGTCAGTTTGCAAAAGTGTTGGCGGACAGGCCGACAGACAGACAAGAGGCCAAATATTTTACCTAAAAATACAAAACGTAAACTTGAACAAGCAAACTACTACTTGCTTCGCAAACTTTGAATTTGGAGATCAAAGACTGTTGTTACTTAAAATTCTCACAGTTCGTCCGTTATATTTGATAAGCTGGGAATCAAAATGATATTTTCTTTGTCTTGGTACTAAAAACACAATCAATATAGAAAGAGTCCTGTTTTTCCTTTGATTTAGGCAAGTGGCACATCAGGATACTTATAATATGTCCTTAAGCCAGTTTTTTGTGTTAAAGTTGGAACTACAGTGGGGCTTGCTCGAAAGTATAGGTAGGGTTGGATTCCCAGGAATGTGTCCTCATATCATATATTAAAATTAATATAAAAATAAAACAACCTTCTTTGTAATAAAAAATAAAAATATTTCTTGCCTTTTTACACAAAAACTTAATGCAATCGATTTTTCCATTTTTAAATTACCTGCTTAACTGAGCGGAGACTAAATTACTGTAAGGAGCAAATTTAGCTGGATTGGAGTACATATCGCAAACCAGCCTTTGCCTGCATAGCTCTGCCGTCGTACCTAGCTGCTGAAAAACTGAGTCCAATCTCGACAGTAGAGGAGAGTAGAACGGATCGTAGTGAGCTAGGAGATGCGACGAATTTGGAATCTTATGGAATATCTGTAACAAGTTGATAAAGTTTACATTGAATATATTATATAGAATAGTAGTAGGCATATAAAAGGAGTGAATAAGAAAATAAAAAATGAACTAAACTATTATAAATTGACCACACTGAATTATGTGATTTTGAAGTCCATTTTTGAACTCTATGAGATAGACTCCGAGAAACAGGATTAATGCGAAAAACAATAGTCGTACTTCCTAAATTATTTATGAATATAAAATTTGTTTACTTATGTACATATATATTTTTTTATATACATAAAAATTACATAGTTTTTTTGACCGAATAATACGGTGTTAGTTCTAGGTTTAATTTCACTTTAAAATGCATTTAGAGTGTAATATAAATTTGTACTGCCATATTTTTTTATTTTTTAATGTTTAAAAAGGTATAATAAAGAAAAAAATTAAATAAAGGTCTGTAGTTCTAACTTTAATATCTTGGTTTAGAAACGGGTAGATAGTAGCTATATAGTGGCTAAGGTATTTGTTAAGTAAACTTCAAAATGTCGTTATCAAAAAGCAATATATGTAATTCTTCTTTAACTGTTATCCATCCTATAAATCCTTCAATTAAAGTACTCAGACTTATGTCGAAGTAAGTGTTCTTTACCTTGTAATCCTGGTGAGGATCTTTCGTGTAAAAACTACCGTGATGTTTGGTCGGAAGTGCAGGTAGCTTTGGATTTACCGGAGTGTACCTGCAAGAAGAGAACAATAGAGTTAATAAAATAAAATGTTATACAAAACGCCAAATGCATTTAACTTAACAAGAGGAACTTCTCTATTTCATTAAAGATTTACATCTGGGACAGTTTTCACTTCTACTCTTACATACTGATAACATTCAGCTACACTTTCACGTTTAAAAACACCTTTCGTCAATGAAAAAGAAAGGAAGAAGTTTAGGAATCAATTTAGAGATCGAGGTGACGGGAAAACTCGGTGCTCGCTGACCCGTAAGCACCGATTATCTGCAAGAATACTCATCATCCTGCAAGGTTTGCGCTAGATTTAACACTTGCTTATCATTTTACAAAACAATGTCCACCTGTCTCTTTTTTAATTATAAAAGATTGGAGGAAGTTAAAAGACTTTAGTTAAACCGTATTAAAGGAATCAAGCATCTTCCATATTATGGCATCTACTATACTTCTGTAGGAGTCCAACTCAGTTCTTGGAATCTCTCGAATCCTACTAGCCGTTAATGCGGACTTTTTCCTCACTCTACGGTACTATCTTTGAATCCTAACCCCCTCAAAATTAGTTAAAAAGAGTTAAATATGACCTTATGATTGTTAAGCCTTGGTTTTATATTAAATCTATTTATTGTAAAGAAAATTTGTAGTTCAAAAAACCGTTTTATTCCTTTTGTGCTTTATTTCTATGGTTTTCAATTGTTCTTACAATTCACGTCTTATTGTTGCTATTAATTTTATACTCGTTTAAATTACTGTGATCTTCTTTCTTATTCCGGAGTAGCAGGCTTGCACCGCCCCTGTTATTTATCATTGTTTAAAGAGGTGGTTTGTTGGTTGTAAAAGCTATTGTTGAATTGTGGATAGGTCACCCAGATGGCGTTTGGTCCGTGGCTAAAGACAGAGCTGCAGGGCATGTTCCCACGACAATCGTCGGCTCGTATCCACTGTGACACGCTCTTAAAGACTTCCTTGAGTTACGTTTATAAGAGTGCTTGACCTCATATAGGAGAAACTTTTTACACTTGGGGTTTGAACTGTTGAATCCCAGCGATGACGATATTTGTCGTGACATCATGGACAATCAATAATTCTTTAGACTGATGACATGTTTTCCCAGAAGTTTGATAATCCCATCTAAAACTTTACATATGAGATATCGTGTCTTTAAGTTTAAGAAAGCAAAGAAAATTTCATTCTTGTATAACAAGACTGATGACAAAGTATCATATATCCGGATCATATTTCTTTAAGTTTAAGTTCTTTGACATGACAGTATAAGTTACGTAACAGAGGAAGTGTAAATGAGAACTCTTAAACATTAACAGAGCTCTCTTGCGTTATCAAAAACTGTTTTACAATCATTTGATGTGTTGTCACCTCACAACATAAACCCATTGATAAAGCCATTTTTTAACCGTACTGTCAGTGAACTGTTCTTAAAATTATTCATTTCAAGCCCTTTTGTATTTATTAGGTTATAATTTACAATTTTTTAAGTAATTCAATAAATTAAACAGCATGTTAGGTTCAGCGATCAAATGTATATCGATGATGATGGCTGCTTAACAATATAGGGAAGACTGTTGTACCTTGGATCAAAATTTACTTTTGTATTTTTTAAAAAGCCATTTTTTAAGATATAATAACGGAAAAAGTCTCTCCTGATAACACCGTTATTTCGACACACTATGTATTTTTTGAGAGTTTAAATATTAAACAGTTATAGGGGGAAAATATATATTTATATTTTATTAATATGTGATCAATGGTACAGGACCATAATGTACCACGTTGATCACGTCTTAGTATTCCTTATATCATCAACGCTATGTACCTTAAGGAAGATAAAATGGATAAAAAAACAACATTTTTAAACAGGAATTTGTATTGTAATCATTTTTATTAAATTTGTATTGTATTATTTTTAATTGTTTATAAATGTTTTAAAAATTATTTAAAAATCGTTAAAAAACGTTAAAGTTAGAAAAGTCTTCTTGGGACCTCAACTGTTCATTAGTTCTAGCAGAACCACTTAATTCGACTTGGGTTGGCAGTTTTACCACAATATTTTCCGGTAAAAATATTTTTTTGATCCAAGGTACATGATGGTGCATTTTTCCAAACTTAACCTTCTCAACACTCTAGGTTATGTTTAAAACTGAAATATGGCATAACAAATTATTCACCAATAAGTAGTGATTCAGATACAATGTGATTTCAAAGAAAAAAACACAACTGTCAATTAAAAAAAAAAAATAAAGAGTAAAACCAAAAGTTGTTACTTTTTGAGGTAAAAAAATGATTTTTTTATTTTATTCGAAAACAACAGCACATGGACAACAACTGTCAGGCTTGCAAGGACTTGACTAAGTATTAACATTGTCTTAGTACAATTCTGTCACGTAGATAGCAGCATCTTCTAAGAAACTGAAGGGTGATCCAAGGTACACTTTGATCAAGGTACAACAGTCTCCCCTACATATATATATATATATATATNTTTTTTTTTTTTTTTTTTTTTTTTTTTTTTTTTTTTTTTTGTACATCTTAAATTACAAGTGAATCTATCGTTAAATTAAACTATTTCTAGTATTCGTATATTGATTCGTCGTAAGTTTTTGTAGACGAACCTCACGCTGCTTATCGTGATTTAAGTTATTGTGGAAGTTCAAAAAGTCTCAGTGTAAGAGATCACTTTTAGTGAAGTAAATTTAAACTGATTGATTTAATTGAATTGTTAGAGAAAAGCATTTTCTATAGGTGAAGTAAGGAATTTAAACTTATAATATTGTATAAAAGCATGATTAAATTACTTAAATTTAATACAGAATTGACAAGGCAAATAATAAAAATGTAACCTTTCGCCGAAGTCTTTGGTGGGTTGAGCGGCGAATGGAGGATTAAGTGCGGCCAAAGTAGCATGTGATTGCGAGGGAATGGTCCACATAGCAGTTCCGTCACTGCCAGCACCATCTTGGTCTAAATCCGTCGTATCTTTAAATTCAAAGTCACCCACATCGTGTTGCTGCTGACCTGCCGAACTTCCTGAGGCAACTGTGCTCACTCCCTTACCGACCAACTTACCCACGTGGGATAAGACGGTCGGGAGGAACATGGCTACTAGTACTGATTTGACGATCTGCATACCGATGAATACTGGTAGAAGCAACTTCTTCAGCCCAAAGGCCATAAAACCCAGTCCGAAACCAGTCAGGAAACTGTTCTTGCCAAAGGCGAATCGTGCTGTAACAGAAATAAATAAATAAATATTTATTAAAAGATTGTTACAATTACTAAATGAAAAAATATCGTTGAACATAGTAAATTAGAAATAAAGATTATAGCAAAGCTGTATTTTAACGATTTTCACGTCTGTTGTATGTGCAGACGTGTGAAGCCGCTCTATTAATCCAATTTCGATGAAATTGGTAAAAATTGTACTCCAATATGAAATTTAGAATCCGTTATTAATTAACAGAACTTTATTACTTTCTATCTGTAGATCTGTTTATTTCTATCTTTGTATCCTCAAAACTGCGGCACAAAATAGCCATTAATTTATACAGTGATGAGTATAATATAATATGTTGGAGGCTTTGATTCATCGAAATGTATTAGTACATCTATTAGGTTAAGCTGGTTTTATTACTCATTAAAAGTATAAAAAGATAATTGCATTTCTCTATATTTAATCTACCTCTTAGGAATATAGGTATGAAGACATTAATTTCATGACCTCTTCTCTTGAATTATCTTTTTGAATTGTTTTTTTACGATTGTTTTTACTAAAGGGAAAGCAGTATGAAAGATACGTGACTGAAATGAAACCATTATAATTTTTTTTTATAAATCCTAGTAGTAAAAATAAGTAATAATAATCCGTGAAGTTGAGGTCTTTTCTATATAAAATAATGCACTTAAGAAAAACAATAATTCTAAAAAAAATATTACCTAGATTTATAGGTATAAAAACTTATGAGAAATGCTCTTATTTTTATATTTTATGCCATTTGTGCATAAAATGGATAACTCCTGTGACTCCTGTTTGTGCAACAATGGATAACTCCAAGTGATAATTATTGTGTCTTTACCATATAATTTATGTTATTTAGAATAGCACAAAGGGAATAAATGGTGTTAATGTAGATTTTATTGAAAATAAGAAGTAAAGAGAGGAATTGCAGTTTAAAATTAAGTTAATCATACTAAAATTATTATTATATTATTTTAATTTTTTTAATAAAAATTATTTAAGAAGAAGCAACTTGGAAAATTCTCATAATATTCATATTTTTATTGAAACTATCCCCGTTCTTTTGAATCTTTATGCCCTATTTCACAGAAACTATTTTTTATAGGTATATTTATACGGTCTGATATAATCGGAACCGTTTTTGAGAAAAAAATAATTCTTTATAGTTTTAGGGGTCCACACTATCAAATTTTGAGCCCCATTTGATTACTCGATTTTAAATTGGAGAATAACTCTACAGAAAATGTATACGAATTTCAAATAAAATCGTTAGTTAAGGCTCCTTGCGTATAACAGGCAATAGACAATAGACAACCAATTAAACACAATTGGTTAGAAACATTTAGAATAAAATTAAAATTAAATCGTTCAAATAAGTGGGTATTAGAGACAAATTTTGAGGGCTTTACGTTTTCTTTCTATGTAATGTGGTCGTACTGGATATAGCAACCCCAGGATTTCCAAAAATTTAAAATTATAAATATAAAAAATATGTGACCTCTACTGGCCTATTACAATGCAATTATTGCACCTATAACAGACTACATTATTATTGAATGCACAAACTATAAATTTTACTTCATATTTTATTTATGTTAGTACCATTTACCTAGAGAACCAAGATGGTCTGCCAATTAGTGTATTGCTTCTTCGATTTTGGATGAATGGTTACATGATATTTGGATATGTTTCAATTCTCAGTGGAGACACGTTTATTTTTATGCAGTATCAAATTTTCGCAGACACTATGGGCTACTTTCGACAAAACTATCCAAATTTCATTAAAATTAGATTATTTCTTTTAAAGATATGGGTTTTTTTCATCCCTTTAGTTAATTAATTTAATTTGATGTGTTCCTTATTTCATTGGATCTTTAGGGATAATAAAAACTTTAATATTCATAAACTAGATCTTGCCCACTCCTTATAAGGCCTTTTACTTGAATTATAGGTTGTGGTGCAGTGAGCTTTATATGTGTACATTTAACATTCATGTTATAAAGAGTTAACTATAAAGAATGTATACACACTTATCTCTCACTCCAATTACTGTATAGGTGTTAAAACTTACATAGGTACTGTAACTGTATTAGGTGATTGAAACATACATGGGACAACACACATTGACTTATTATGGTACCTTCGAAATTTTATCAAAACGGACGAAAATTTACTTTTCTTTCACATCAGAAACGGATTTCTGTCAAGGAATTTTTGAATTCAGAGAGATACATAAAAAAATACTCTGCCAATTAATGTGGCACATAGCTTCCTCGCAAAGAAAAGACCAAATTAAGAAAAATACCATAAATATAAAAAAATTTGGAACCGCGTGGCACTGTTCCAGTAAATATTTAATAAGTCGGAGAAATTTAAACATTTGTTGAAGAAACAAAGCCTCCAACAAGCACCAATAGTTAGCGCATCTATAATTTATTTAATAAACAAATATAAAACTGCAACCAATTCGTAGAAACCTTTGTTTAAACAAGTTTATTTACCCC
>KZ652672.1:57633-73075 GCA_001010745.2 Gerris buenoi
CTATGTCATAAAAAAGTGGTTTAGAAATTTGGGTGTGGGTAAAAATTTTAGGCCAGAGGGACTTAGTGAGGTCTTTAGCTAGGTCCAGGGGAATCGATGTAAAAAGAGATTGGACATCAAGTGAGATAAGGGAATCATTTGGATCTAGGTCGGGAATATCTTTGATTAGATCAATAAGTTGATATGCGTTGGAGATATTAAAATTATAGTTATTCCTAAAAGGAGATAACATGTTTGAGAGAAATTTAGAAAGGTTGTAAGAAGGGGAGTTTATACATGATACTATGGGTCTAAGAGAAACGGGATTTTTGTGGATTTTGGGAAGAGCATAAATTCTAGGGGGAACTGCAGTATAATTTGTCAAAGATTTTTTAGTTGGGAAACTAATGATTTTTTCTTCGTGTAATCGATTAATTAATTTGTTTTGTTGGGTTTGTCTTTTAAGTGTGGGGTCTCTTTGTTTATCTTTGTTTTTGTATTTAGGAATAATTGTGTAAGTGTTTGTGTCTTGTATTAGATGGTTGAATTTGTCTGTGTACTCTGATTTGTTCATAATGACTGTTGTGTTACCTTTATCCGCTTTAAGTATTAAAATATCTGGGTTATTTTTTATGAATTGTTTAGTTTTTTTAATTGATGAGTTTATGAAGGAATCATGTTTGGTGTGCTTATTCTTTTTATTTGTGTTGTGTAATGAATTAGTTACTATGTTTGTAAATTTGCCGCGTAGTTCGTTTTTTTGGTCAATGTTTTCGTTAGTGTTTTCTATTATGTGTTCGGTGTCTTTTATTAAATCGAAAATTTGTTTTTTTTTAATGTTGTTAGTATAGCAAAATTTGGGTCCAAGAGACAATATATATTTCACTTCTGGAGGAATAGTATATATAGTATATAATTTATATATAGCACTTGAAAGTGTTTATTTTTCATGCCGATTTGTCAAAATAACATCAACATTTTGCTCCACATGACCTGTAGAAAACCCCCTTTGATTATGGTGATCTGAAATACACCCTATACTTATTAAAATATAGAAGGTGCTATAAACAGGATGCTAGAGCATTAATAAAAACAACTCAATTTAAATGATGTGCGCAGGTGATTAAATGTGTGGTTGTTAGGACCTATTTCGATTTTTAGTGGCATCACAATTCAATAAAAATAAAATATTCAATGTTCAAAGTGCGCAGTCGGCATGAAAATAATAAGGACATGTGCATCACTAAAATTTCAAAATCGTAAAAGTACCTACTTTTAAAGATAGGGTTGTTAGTAATAAATAAATATGTTAATAGGAAATAAATTTATGTCTGTGTGCATGTCGAAGAAAAGCCAATGAGGGCTGAAATTTGAAATTAATATAAGACCAACAGTGGGCTAATTATGACCTACCATCCAAATTTCAATTAAATCGGGCCAGGAAGCAGATCTAAAAAATATTGACGGACAGAATGACACAGAGAAACAAGATCATGTTGATGTAAAAGATGGAAAATGTTTCCTTATAATGTCTAAAAACTCATTTCTGTTTAGAAAATTTCGAATTCAAAGAACACAACAAATTTCATTCTTCATAGTGGTTTCAATGCTTCCGTAAATAATGGTTCTAATTGGGATTATACCCCTAAATTAGTCATTAAACCTAGGTTATACTGATTACACCTAGATTATACTACTACTGCGTCGAATGAGATCGGATGATCTAATTCGACGCAGTGGTAGTACTGCGTACACCTGTCGAGATCAATTGATAAGCCGTAATTAACTCAGTTGCAGCGTCAAAAATCCTGATGTTACCGCTTTCTAGTTATATTGAGGAAAAGATTAATACACGCATTTGTCTAATTATATTTCAATTAAAATTCTTTTTATACCTATTAATTACAATGTCACATACAGTCATAGATATCCCTGAAAATGTTGGTTAAAACTAAAACTTAGAAACCTTTGCCATTTAATTATTACATTTAAATGCATGTAACATTTTCTACTATGTGGTTCAAACGTTGAGAAATGAATTGTAATGCTCTATTTTCCTTCACTTGTATTTAAGTAATGCAACATCTTTTGTTGTAAAAGCTCTAAATAGATAAATGTCTGTCAAAAGAACTAATCTGTTAAAAAGCACCTTTGTCTATTTAGTAAGATATCCTTTCTTGTTTTCTTACGTGGTAACAAAAGATATTTCTAGTTCCTTTTATGTCCAAAAGAAAAATGACTGAGAAACGAAATAACACCCTATTATTATAAGTAACTCCGAAGTTATTTTCTTCTTTTTTGTGGTGTCTTTTCAAATAAGGAACTAAGTTCAAACTTATGAGTAATATATTTGCATGCAAAAACTTATAAATTTTAAAAAGAATTTAACTCTTTTATTTACTTAGTATTTCGGACAAAAGTTGGCTATGTTTGGTTTGGTAGTGATTTTTTTCCCGGGATATAACTGTAACGGAAACGCTAATTTTGTCTACTTCATAAGAGAACAATCATTATCGTTAGCGCTGAAAATATTTGGGAAAAGAAAGTAGGACTGCATAAGATAAACTAAGCAACGAGGTCAAAGTGGGCGAGACAGACAAATGTGAAGATATATTCCATTCATACTTGATTATTTAGCAAATATTGTATGTATAATCCCTTTATAGAAGATTGTTAATGAATATTATTATTATAACAGCACATATGTTTTTAGTGCAGAAATAAGTTCATTAGATATTACGTTTCCATGAGTTTTCTAAACTGATTTTGGTCTTCAAACCCCATAGAAACGGTGATTTCAATAAGTTTTGAGTTCAAGGTCACAGCAGTAAATTTTTGGTTTTGTATTGAAACTGTTTTGATAGCATGTAAACGCGGGTATTGAATTGAAAACAGAATTAAGACGTTCGCAGTAAGTATGACGAGACGAGTACAAAGATATTATAAACTCTCTTAACTATAACTAGTCTGGGAGACTAGTTAGACCCTTTCATTTGATACCTAATGTCATAATTAGTCTACTATTGGTCCCATAATTATTTTCAACCTTCTGTGACGTTGCTTTTTCTTCGGTATGTGCTCATACTTTTCCTACATCATCCGATTTTCAAGATATTTCATGGTTTGTCGAAAGTAGCCGATAGTTGCCTTATATTAATTTCAACATATACGCAAATTTAGTATTGTATAAAAAAATTAATTTGATCCAATTGGAAATTGAAGCAGATCCAAATCTTATGGGACCATTCGTCCAAGAATATACTACGGGAGGAGCTATGATCCACAAAAATTGACATACAATATACATAATCATTTACATATATTTATTAATGATATTATCCATATTGGAGAATTAAGATACAAAGCGTGATAAATCGGCAAAAGGAAATTCATGATAAATTATAAGAGCCAATGAACAATTTAATTTCAAAATTCATGTCAGTAAATCGGTCTCCACTAACTTATCTATAAGCCAATCCTGACCGTCTTATGATCCAGATTTCCATAATCCTTTGTCGTTTTTTGGAGAGTTTTCACTAATTCACATTCGTAAAAATAGTGCGTCTTTCTGTTCGCAAATGTTCGTATTCAAATCTACCTTGTATGTCTACGTGCACGTGTGGTGTAGTGTAGACATGACACACCTTAGTAAAAATAGTATTTTTGCAAAACAGTATCCTTTTAGTCAACCTTACGCTCTAAACTATTTAATTATTATCTTGGATCTTAGAAAGAGCCACACGATGCCTATTTATAATAAGTATATATTTATTCTAAGGAACTTATTTCACTAAAAAAAAAAATAACAAAATAACTAAAGTTGTTTAATTGTCATAAAAACCATAAAACTAATGATCTTATATTTACGTTTGGTTAACTTTCTTGAGTGCGGTCTTCTAGGTATTCTTATACAGAAAAAATGCACTTACTATAAATTTAATAATTAATTTATTGCAGGTTAATAATGATTGAGGTCTAATGAAAATAACACTATGCTTTTTTAACAGTATGCATGCATTATAAAAGTAAAGAAAAAACTTTCTGATAAAACCTAGACAGACTATAATCAAAGAATAATCTAATGTAGGTTGTATGATCATGGAATTTCTATGATATATCCTTTTAATAGTGGAAAAGTTAACCTACTAAAAAGGAAATGTGATTTTATGCAAAGAATTGTTTGCCTTACATATTAATGCATACTCAAGACAGCCTACTATCCTAATTTGTAGTATGCAGTATTTATGCTATGGATATCTTTCGGATATGGAAATAGACGTTTAGGAATTGCATGCATACATGCATGTTTTTGTAAGGCTGTGCATTATCGTATAATCCTGAATGCAATTGGTACAATATTATAATCTTTCCTTTTACCATCCAAGAAAAAAAATATCTTGAATTAAAAACAAAACGATTAAAAAATATATTCAAAATTCATTAAAAAAAACTTCTTATACATATTCAGCAGAGACAGAGACAAATCTGTGTTCATCAATATCTCGGAAACAAGATTTTCTCCAGAAAATAATTTATTGGTTCAATTCGTATTTAAATATATTTTAGAAATTTTAAACATTGGACTGTTTTTAATTTAAACAGAAATAATTTGATAATAATTTTAAGAAATAATTTGATCAACTATTCTTCAGAGTTTTGGGGGGCTAGATCCCCAAATTCATAACTAAAATTAATTTTTTGATATTCTCTCAGGATACGATATAATATGCCACATTACATCAAAATCGGCTAAAGGAATCATACTACGGACATTTACCGCTTTTAGACTCAGGGGACCTCAATATGTGTAAATCCACCAAAATGTCAAAATTTAAGTCTCGCGTCCTCACAATACTATATCTTTATGTTTACCTATTATCTATTATTAGAAAGTAAAAATGAACAACTTGTTACGTTATTTTTGTATAAAATTGCATACAAATTGCTGATTTTATACATCAATGCTCCCGTAACGGTTACTTGGTTTCGAAAGAAAAATCTACCCACATTCTCATTTATCGACTAATAGCACGACCAAGGCACTACTAATAACATTATTTAATATTTTCAAATCTATAATAGATCAAATATAAATACCCTTAAAAGAAATCGAAAGCGCCTATCTAAAGAAAGAATGTTGTAGTCAAGTCTAATATAAGGTAGGACGATGGTAATTTAATCTCTGAGTATAGTGAGCTAATTGAAAATATGTATTGATACAGGAAAGAAGATAACGAATTGGTTAAGTCTAAACTGTACGTAAAAACTACAGTCTATAAGATTAGAGTTGGCACAATCAAAAGGCGGGAAAATTTTGAGGTAAACGTTTCTATTGGTCCCCCATGTTGAATGTAACTTCAAGAAAAAAATGCTCTACACTACCCCTGTTCCACAAAAAAATATAACATGGCATCACTAATTTTCCCTTTTTATAACCTCAAAACTACCTCCACGTTTGTTGTTTCCCGCCTTCGATTGTGCCAACTCTAATCTTAAAGACTGTATATGTAACTTATACAATAGCTCTATTAATAAATATTGTTCATTAGTTCATCTGTAAACACGGGTGAAACCTATCTACTTTCTCATTATCTTTCATTCTCGAATTTAGTCCTTTTAAATGAAACGAAAGTTTAATACGAACCAAACGAAAGTTTGAGGAGATCAAGGCAATATTTATAATTTCAGAGGCTTATAGACCTGGTTCAATTCCTCACTGAGAAGGAATTATTTTTAATATAAATTTAGTACTTTTTGAGTTTTTTGGGACGAAGTTCCTTATGCCACGTTCTGGAGCCCGGGAGTGAATAAGAAAAAACGACCAAAATCACCGTCACAAAATTACCGTCACGCAAAATCTACTTATGACGATAACTTGGGTAAAAGATGACCGGGTTAGTTGAAATTTGGTACACATGTTCATTTTACCAATGCCCAGGCGAGTTCGTTGGACAACGTTATCCGCCCAAGCGTTCACGCGCATCGCTTACTAAACGAAAGCTTCAAAAATTTTAGGACGGGAAGAAATCTTATATAAAATACTAAGGATGCCTGTTCCTTGACTTGTTTTGTTTCTTTTTGTTGTGTGTCAAAATGTCAGTAAAATTAATCTGTGCCCTGTGCTGACGCTTATTTCAATATATTAGGTATATAATTATAATACTGCGTACTTAATCCAAGAAAATATTCTAAGTTCATCTATTTAATGAGACAAACAACTTTTTAAATAATTTTTTTTTTTAGTAAAACGAACACCGACACTGTTATGAAATGACAAAGATCGCTAAATTTGTTAAAGTGGACCTAAAAAGTCTTAAACGTGGACGTTAAAAATAAAGAAAACGACGGCTAGGTACAAACAGTTAACTACTTTTAATTTTGTCTCTTTTAACTCCGCTAGTACAAGTAGTTAGCCAACGTATACGTACTTAGCAGTGTGATTTTATAAATTATATTTAATAAAAAATGTAAGAAACTTTGTTCCTACTGGATGTCCCGCGACACCACACTTTTTTTTTTTTTTTTTTTTTCTTTTTTTTGGCATCGATATGAGAATAATAAAATTTCAAAATAAGAAATTATAGACTAGTTATATGGAGTGTGAGAAGAATTCGAAATAATGGGATTGGACTAAGAATGAAAGGAACGATAAAAGAAAAGAAAAAGTTCTTTTTTGGAAGTCAAAGGTTAAATTCAGGTTATGTTTCGGGAAGTATACCTAAGGACCTAAGAACAGAGTAGGTCACGTCCTAGAATCCTTTGACTCTAAAGTGTTGAGCTATCATATTAGGTAATTTAGGCTTTTGGAATGTTCGGTCATGTGTTCGCCCGTTATCTGACAGTTTATTTAGAAGATTCGAGAATTATCGTTAAAAATTTCTCTTGACACGTAGAGAAAAAGATAAATCACGTAGCTTGAGTTGAACTTATGTTTTGATTGATTTGCTCCAACTTTCTTTTCAATCTAAAAATTACAAAACTTTTCAACTAATAAAAATAAGTTACGAAAGAATCATGAAATCTCGAAAGAAATTATTAATTCATTATAAAATAGTGGATTTATTTTTTAATATTGTTGCTGATAACTTTTTTTTATTTTTTTTTTTGGAAATTAATCATATTTAGTCTAGGAATATAATCTCATCTAGACCAAATATATTCACATCTAGACTAATATCTAGTAGGGTTACTAGAGTAGTCTAGATGAGACTCTTCTTGGCTACAAAAAGATAAAGGTAGACGTCACGCACCACTAAATGCGACTTAATTGTTCAAAGCTGGATTTCAATACCTAATGGGGTCATCTTCAGTGTATAAAATGTTGCCAACTGTTTTCAACAAAATGTTGGCAACTGTTTTCAGCAACATTTTGGCAACTGTTCTAAACAAAATGTTGGCAACTGTTTTCGCCTAAATGTTGGCAACAATTGGTGTTGATCACCATCGTTAGGTTCCATGGCATAGGCAAAAACAGTGACAACGCCTGTTTTAGGCTTTATGGAGCCAGATTAATTTTTACCACCCTCTAAATTATTAATAGCTCTATATTTTCAACCACTTCGAGATTGTTTATGACATTTTAATTACCTTCAAAGATTAAAAACCACACATAAAAAGTTAGATAAACGCTTATAAAAAGATTTACTGCATTTTACTGCAGTTCCATCACTAATTAATCCTAATCCCCTACTTTTGATTGTCCTCTCATTTTCTCTCAACTCTAATGGAGCCAACAGTATAATTTAAGTTAAAATTCCATTTGAAGTTCCTTAAAATTACAGTAATTAGGGTCTCTTAAGAAGAAAGTTTTAAAAAAAAGTAACGGGAAGTTTTTATTTTTATTTTATTCGACAAAAAATTGATAATAAATAACAACATATTTTGAAGTAGTCCTTTTTTATGACATGGTACCAAAAAAAAAAGGTTGTATGGCAATAAAATTTTTTTGAGGAATAAAGGTATCCTGGTACCTCAGTACCGGTTATAGGCTGTCCTGGTCACCCAGTTTTTTAAAAGGGTATATCCTTTCATGCAACGAGTCTTCAAGACAGGACATGGTTGGAACAAGTTCCTCTTAGTGCAATCTGGATGGAGCTTTTCTTTTAATATAATTCCATTTCATCACCGTAGATCCATTCTAAAAAGAAAGGTATCTTAACCAACAACTACTATTATAGATCAAATATAATGTCATCAACCGCACTAATATTTTTTCAAAACCAACAATCATATGATCTTAAGAAGTATAATCTTCTTTCGATTTGATGTTTAACTTTAGTGTTGAATCGATTACTCTAATTCAACCACACATTTCGAGATAATAGTTATTCATGTGAAAGGTATAATATATTTTATATGTAGACCTCATCAATTTGTTGATAAATAAAATTATAGGTAGTTACATTTATATATATAAATTATAAGTATATATATGATTTTCTAATCGTATGTGAATGTTTTAGGTCTGACCACACACTAACCATTTTTCAAATACTTTCTCTAGTTGTGGTATTTTGATATATATTATCCGTCATGACATTCTGGATTAAAGGTGGTCATAAATTATACATAATTTATGACCATCTATATATAGGTTTTTTCTTACACAATCTTTCGATAAGCAGTTAAAAATTATATCGACTTAAATACAATTATAGTTATATTTTTATTTCATTATTTCTCTCTCTTTCTCTATTTCTTTTATCTATCTATGTTTTTATGCTATTTTTGACCCCTAAATGGACTCCAAAAGTCCTGGCCAACTCATCCTTTCTTTTGATATTATTGACGTTTAAAAATTTGTTTGGATTTTTTAAGTGCATCCTAGGGTGAGATATCGTATGGAGTGACACATACATAATACAACAATATATATAGATAAAAAAAATATATACATGAAAAAAAGTTTAATTTCAGGAATCGATTGAGAATGGGCTAAAAACGGATTCCCATGGAGAAAATTTTACAAAAATTTGTATTAAACATTTTTTGAAACCATTGCAATCGCTTAATTTCCTTTTAAATCAAATTATAATTATTATTAACTACGGGAAACAGACAGAGAAAAACAGACTACCGGCGCTGGAGTCTGTTTTTAATACGTTTTTATTAACTTGGTTTCTTGTTTGTTTGTTTGTTTGTCCGGTACAAATCTTGCAATCGAATTTTAACTAACATCCCAAGTAGCTAGACATTTGAAATTTTTAGAACAGCTCAGGACACGATGACAATGCATTATTTTAATACTTTTAGTCATTTTTCAGCAGAATTGAATTAGTTTTCAGCAAATTTGCTGTATGGAGAGTTAGTTCGGAAAAAAATCCGCAAGTTATTTTATTTGTTTTGACGTATCCCATATTTTTACAATCTTCATTTTGACGGGTTTCAAATTTGTGTTTATTAAAAGGCATAGAATAATACTATATGTAAAAGGAGTATAGAATCGAAATCCTAAGAAATTACTGATAAGAGGCTGAAACCAGCTTTTGCCGAGAGGTTGTGTCCCTTAGACCAGGGGACCAACATAACAACACTATTTTTCTTCATTTAAGCTGGAGAAGGTTGGCCACGCTTTAGTAACTATTCAAAGCCCGCTCACAAACGTCAAGAAAACAAGCCCTGCCATTGGTTATTGTTTACGTTTCACTCTGACGTCATTTTTTTCAACTCGGCCGGCATGATATAATAAATATTATTTTTAGCATATTTCAAGCTAAAATAAGATGAAACACAACAAAAATATTACAATAAACTAAACTGACTATCGATAATTATAATTTAATAAAAAACTTAAATTAAAAAACCGAAAGCAAATAATTTTTGAGTTATGACGTCACAAATTACAAAAATGAATTTTTAGAACGCTGATAAGGTACACAACCAAAGTTCCAAAGTTGGCTTCAATGTTATCAGTGACCCTCCTTCTATATATAGTATTATTCTAAGTTAAAAGGTAAACATTGAATGACAGCGAAAGAGAAAAAGGAAAAGTAAACAAAGAAATAGATTAATTGACGTATGACAACCAGATTTGTTTACTCTTGTGTACTAGGTATCGGTTTATTTTTTTACAATCTAATATTTCTTTAGTTGTACTATTTTTTCTTCTCTTGCCGTCCCCTACATGGGGCCATGTACATTGTAGATGGCCACGGTTTAGATTCGGCGTTGGTGAGATCCATTGTATAAAGATTTGTCCTTTTATAGGTTTAAGATCAGCTTTCTAGATGGTTGTCATATATGTGTAGTAAATAAATTCATAACTTTTTTTTTTCACTAACATTATATATAACAATAACAATAATATTATCAACATTACATATGATTCAAAAGAAAATTTAAAAACGTAGTATATAAAAAGTTCTTTTTATCTTGTAATTATTCTCTGTCTGTTTCCCGTAGTTATAGTACAGTAAATCTGTAAATTTGTGCGGTAGAAATTTGAGGCTAATTTTTTTTCTTCACGTATCGCTTAGGACACATGAGGAAAGCTTAACTCCAACTTTTTGCTGCCTCGAATTTTTTCCGCAGACTGCCTTTTATCATGACGGATTTACTGTACTATTAATAATAATTATAATTTGATTTAAATTAAAAATTTCTTTCCGTAGTATGAATACTACCATAATCGTAAAATATGATTTCCTTCGAAAATTCGCTAACAAGTTTACGAGGTATAAATAAATCTGATTTAACAAATAATCGAATAGTCCAGTCATTTTAGGCGAAAAAAGGGTGGAACCTCTTAAAAAATACTGGTGAACATTTTTTTTTTTGCAAATACCTTTATTTTGACACTACAAATAACGTCCAGAAAGTCCATTGCAAAATTTTGTACGCTAAGCGAATTATTCAAGGTCAAAGGTAAAAAAAATCAGTTTTTTGCAAATATCTCGTTTTTTATTGGTTGTACGATAATTTTAATTATTAGAAAAATTGTTTATCAGAAAATTATCTACAAAAAAGATTATTTATAAATTTTACGCTTAATCAATAGTTTTCGAGATATAAACCCAAGAGAGAATGAAGTACACAATAAATTGTTCCACAACCATGTTTGAGGTCAAAAACAAGGGGCATTTATTTTAACATTGTTTCCTTGGCACTTCTTTAGATTGTTACTCTCCTCATAAAGAAAACCGAGGGGAGTAACAATCTAAAGAAGGAGTACGGAACAGATTGTTCTTCTTCAAAATGTTACTCCCCTTTTAAAACCAGAAGTGGGATCTTCCTTTGTCCCAAAGTACATTGGACTAACATCACTTTGTCTTAATAGTTATTTAGTTAGTCATTTATATTCTAAAAATACATAAGGGAGTAACAATCTGAATAAGTACCGTTTCCTCTTTAAGCCTGATTCATACTTTTCAATTACGACATTTCTTCTTAATTTTGTTCCTTTTAATTCACTTCATCTTCTTCTTTTTCTTCATTATTATCTTCATCAGTCACAATATTTTCATTTAGCGTTTTATTACAAATAGTACAGGTATAAAATAGACCCAAAAACCACTAAATAAATGACAAAATTTGTACATTCATGAAACTTTGCTCATACCTTCATATTGGCAGTGAAAATTAAAATCTGCAGAGTCCATAACAATTTAGGGGGTGGAACATCCCCCCAGGGGGGCGGGAAGGGGGATTTTTTTTTAGCTTTTTTCCAAATATCTCGAAAAGTATTGACATTAGGTGAATTATGGTTATTAACAAATTTGTTCTTCATTAAATTTACAATAAAAATAGTCCTTTAGCATTTTTTTTTTTTAGCTCCAACCGTTTTTGAGTTACAAGCGCTCAAAATTAGGTAATAAAAAATAAAGTTGGATAAGGGGGCTAAAGTACACTTTTATATAATCTCCCACCCCTCCTACAGGCCACATAGGTTGAACCCATTTTTCTGTTTAAATTCCTAATATAAAATGAAAATACTATATTTGAAATATTTTTTTTTTTTTTCGTCTTTACAGAGTTTTAATTAATAACTCTCCTTTCTTCTCTATAAATCTGCTCTATTTCGCCTTAACTTGAGGCTTCTTCTGGCTGGTATTATAGTCCAGTCAAATTAGATGAAAAAAGGGGATACTTCCCAAGTTTTGGAAAGTAGTGGTGATTTATAGAGGAATGAAAAATTTGGAAGGGGGTGTCAAAAATCTATGGAATAATAAATAGTGTTTGGTTTAAGGTCAAGAAATCCCTAGTAAAAGAGTTCTTTTACCCCCTAATCCTACTTTATTTTTTATCACCTAATTTTGAGAGCTTGTAACTAAAAAAGGACCATTTTTATTTGAAATTTAATGAAAAACAAATGGGTACATAACCACAATTGGAGTAATGTCATGTTTTTGGGATTTTTTGCTAAGTTATATCCTAATTTGACTGGACTGAAGTGGTTTAGGTTTATCTCTTAAAAAAACCAATTCCCATTTTTTTTTTTTTTTTTAACTGCAAGAGAACTATTTTGTCTACAGGCTTCATTTTGTGCTTGAATAAAAGCTAATTAAATTTACTACAACTTAATTTCTTATGACTTTTCTTGTAGAGTAGAGGTTTTATGCCGATATTTGCCCCTAAATGAGAACAATACTTAAATTTATCATTTTTTGGGAAACATTGGCAATTTTCGCAGGGTCATATCTCGGTAACTATTAGACGTACAGAGTTGTAAGTGGATGTAAAAGAAAGCCTATTGTATTTACTACAAATTCATTCCTTATGACTTTTCTCGTAGGTTAACAGTTTTACACCGATATTCGCCCTGATATGAGAACAATACAGAAAATTTCCATTTTTTTTAAAAAAAAAAAAAAATCGATTTTTAAAGTGCCACATCTCGGGAACTATTAGACGTAGAGAGTTGCCATTAGACTTAAATTGTTGTAAATTTATTGCACTCAAAAACTTGTAAGAGAAATTAACACCGAACAACGCATACTTTACGAGGTATATAGCAACAACTGAAATTTTTTCAATTTTTGCAAATATTACAAAGAAACTTTGGGGGGCCTTTTTGGGAGAGATATTTTGGGGGGGGGGGTCTAGGAGTTGGGGGTAAATAGAGGAATGAAAAATTTGGAAGGGGGAGTCACAAATCTATGGAAAAATAAATAGATTGTGGCATTAGGTCAGAAAATCCTAATAAAAGTGTACATTAGCCCCCTTATCCAACTTTATTTTTGATTACCTAATTTTGAGCCCTTGTAACTCAAAAACAGTTGAGCTAAAAAAAAAATGGTAAAGGACTATTTTTATTGGAAATTTTCTGATTAACAATTTTTCTAATAACTAAAATTAGCGTACAACCAATAGAAACCGAGATATTTGCAAAAAACTGATTTTTTTTACCTTTGACCTTGAATAATTCGCTTAGCGTACAACATTTTGAAATGGACTTTCTGGACGTTATTTCTAGTGCTAAAATAAAGGTATTTGCAAAAAAAAAAATTTCACCAGTATTTTTTAAGAGGTTAAATCCTATTTTTACTGGACTAGAAATGAAGTGTAAACAATAAATAACAAGAATGAAAAAAATTTGTTCCGTTTATTGGACCGATTTTTTGACCTTATAAATGTATTCTTATGAATGTATTATGAATGTATTTATGTATTCATATTATCTAATCCTTTTAAAGGCACATAGCAGACAACGTTAACTTACCAAGAAAATAAATCTATTAATTATGTAATACAATTAAATACATATATTTATTATAAACTACAAATTAAAGTCTCTACACCAATAAATGTATATTATTTAAATTTAACCTTATCAATTTATCTTATTTAAACCAGTTAAGTGTATCCTATATCAACCATATTAATGTATGCAGTTGTGCTTTATTACTTTATACTTTGTTGAACTCACATTTATCTTATTAGAACATTAAACTTAATATATTATATATAAACCCTTTAAAACCATATTTTATTTTTGTGTAATAAAACAGGATAGAAGAATTTTGTCTCTCGGCCTCTTCTACGACCCACTTGCCTAAAAGTGTCAGATTTTTTTCCGGTTTAATAAATTTTTGTTATCACTAATTCCAGGACTTTTAGATATAGATTTTATAGATTTATTTGACTATATCAGTTTCTTCAGAGAAAAATCGACAAACCGGATTAGTTTTTTTTATAGTCAAATTTCTAGATCCTTGCGGTAGATTGATAAATAAGAGAGTAATAGTACATTACGCGTCGAGTGTGGAAAGTAGCATTTTGCATGCGAGTGTGGTGTTTACACCCGAGCGACAGCGAGGGTAGTAAAACCACACGAGCAATGCAAAATGCCGTTTTCGCACAAGTTGCGTAACGTACTTTATCTACGATCTACGATTGTTAGATTTTAATAATAAATGCAGAAAAAAATAATAAACTTCCTGTAAGCTCGTATTTCTCTTTTGATAAGGGAGAGTCGGACAAAACCGGGTAGGCGGGTTAAACCGGGGTCGATATCTCCCTGATTAGTGCTCCAATCTTCCGGTAAATAATAAAAATATTAGCGGTAGCCATTCCGAGCAGTTGGAGAGAAGATCAGCATCGATGCCACGTATTTTCATAGTCAGAACGTTTTTTTAAGTTTTTAATGTTGTTGCATTTGTCTACTGAGTTTCAAGGGCTATAACATTTTCTCAAAAAAGTGGCTAGTGGACACTTAAATTAAGCATATTTTACTGGATATTTTCACTCTCTCTTCATACACCTAGAGCGACGCCTTGCCTATCTACGCCTTATTGAACTCATCAAGTAACTGTTGGGTTAAACCGGGTACCAATAGGTGAGGCAAAACCGGGTACCCCATTCTGAGGAAGCTTACACACTTTGCAATGCATCAAGTTATGTATGCACTATCTAGATCAAAAGAAGGGCGGATTCAATGTATTTTCTGTTGAAGTTGGGCTTATATGAGTGTACTAATGGAGATGAAGAGGAGGATTCTCTTGTGAGCGACATTTGTCAACTGAGTTGCCCTAAGTTTATGTTTTTTTTAGTTGGCCACTTATAAATTAGTTTTAAGTATTTTTTTTTTTAACAATTTTATATATCGATTTAATATGGCAATTTTAGAGCTAATTAAAATGTTTGTAACATAGATTTTTAAATTTAGTTGTTTTGCATTGATATAAATAAGTACCCGGTTTTGCCCCACGGGTGGGGTAAAACCGGGTTTTTTGCACCTGGCGATTAAAAAAAAAAATAAAAAAATACTCTGCCAATTAGGGTGGCACATAGCTTCCTCGCGATATAGTACATAGTACGCAAAGAAACGGCTAGTTTAAGAAATACAAGTAAAAATACCTCGATAAAAATAATCAAAAAGTTAGAACGGCGCGGGACTGTTCCAGTAAATATTTTATAACGTTGGTTATAACCAACATTTTTTGAAGAAACAAAGCCCCCAATATGCGCCAAAAGTTAGCGCACATATAATAAATTTAATAAACAAATAACCCAGCAACAAAATCGT
>KZ652672.1:108360-123685 GCA_001010745.2 Gerris buenoi
CATACAGCAATCTAACGGGGGATCTATTAAATTTAATATTTTAATAATTATATTGTGTATTGCCGAGAAACTATTCGACTTCTTTGAAGATTTTAGTTATAAAGAACACGGTGGAACCCTAAAACTACACTTTAAATGTAACTTCACCCGTCAACTCTCAATAGATAAAGCAAGCCATTGTCTTATATAATTTATATTTTGTAACAATATTAATATTTTTGAACCCCATTATATAAAAGCTAATCTTTATTGTACTCTCATGTATAATTATTATTATTATTATTATTATTATTTGATTGATAATATGATTGGTAGAAAAATAGTTAGTAATAGTTTATTATTATTTTTCAAAAACGATTTCCTTATATTATAGTTTTAAAGATGGGGTATATTTTTTTAATTCTCTCTTCCTCATTTTATAAATTATGAATTGAATTTGTTTGATTGCAGGAATAAAAAATTGCTTCGGAGTTAAGTTTAGGGTTGTGACTTAATCTGAGCTGAGATTTTGAAAGTTTGACCTAGACTTGAACTTTGGTACGTATTTACTGTTCATTGACCCTTATCCTAATATATTTCTTTATTTCTAAACACCTCGTTAATTAATTAATATACTCTTAATTTATCTACGATAAATTAATTTTTTTATTTAATTTTAGTAGTGACTAACCATGAGTTTAGAGTTTAGATTCAAGTTCGATCTCTTCTTAAATTAAGATTAATTTTTATTGTTTGAGGAATCAATTGAATTTACTTATATTATTAGTTTTTTATATATGCATTATATGTAGATAGCGAGCTAGTATTGTGATCAAGTATCAATTATATTTCAATGGATTTACACGTTTTAAAGGTCCTTTTTTAAGTCCAAAAATTTGGTTATAATGAAATTTTATACCGACTTAAAATTTATCTCTTATTTAATCTTTCCAAGATCTTGTATTTAAACTAAGTTTATTGCGATTAATCAAAATTTACTTTTAAGTTAGTACATTTCAGTTTTTTTGTTCTTATTAATTTATCTTTTTCAATTTTGTTTTTTCCAAATTTCTTTTATTTATTTTTAAAAATTCTTCTTGCTTTTTGTTGTCTTTTTAGTTTTTTGTTCTTTCAAATTTAAGCCCTTGTGCTTTGTATTTATAACTCAAATTTGTAGGCGTTTTCCACTCACGCTTTTCAATTTTTTCTTTATAATATTCCAATAGAGCGATAAGAATAATTACTCTGTTAGCGAAAAATTCTAAAAGATGAAGAATTAAGTATATAACATTCTTCTTCTTTTAGCCATCAAAACGATATATTGATCAAAGTTATCCTTAGACACCTTCTTTATAAATGAAAATACACATGTTTTACTCATGGAAAGTGAATCATAAATTATAATAATGAATAAAGTCTGCATAGAAAGATAAATTAGTGTATTAAAGAGAGCAGAAAGTGAAGGTAAAAGGTAGCTATAAAAATGAATAAATAATAAATGAAAGGAGAGAAAAATACTTTTTTCCTATTACTAAACTTTTACTGCGTAACCTTTAAACTTTTACTAATGGGTTGATAGAAGTGGCAATATTCAATTTTTGCATCAATAATAATCGCTTAAAGTTTTTTTTTTTTTTTCCAGAAATGAAAATAAATATTTTTAAATTAAAAATCAGTTAATATAAAAAATTGTGTGAATCGCATTAATAAATTAGTCTTTTAAAAAAGAGATTTTGTAGAACCTACTTAAAGTAAGTAGCATTATATAGCAGAAACAATCAGTTCCTATAATACAACTGATTAAAACCTATCGAAGTTTGATCAATGATTAAGAACTATCAGAGTTAGATCACTAATTAAAAAATTATTTATTAGATCTCTGATTATGACCTACTAAAGTCTGTGTTAATATTACATATCATTAGTGTGGTTTTAGTCTATAAAACTTAATAATGATTAATAAATAGTGATTATAATGTATTCAGTTCTTCAAGTTAAGTTGCCTAACACTGTTAGTTTTTAATCAATGATCTAATGCTGAAAACCTTTTATCAGCGATATAACTTTGATATAGCTTATAATTTCAATTTTAGAACTGATTAATTTATGCTATATAAGTTTTATTTACTTACAACAAATCATTGTAAAATTTGTCTAAAGTGTTATAACTCTGTAACACAAGAACTTATTACATATTGTAATTGTATTTAATTACAATTTAATATTATTTCCTCATTATTATAAGGAGCCCTATAACACTTGTGGTTTTTATATTTATTTTTTAAAGGAATAAATTATCAGATATTGGACATATATATTTTAATATCTTGTATAGTTGTTTAAATAATCAGTATTTATATAAATATGTTTGAAATCTGTAGATACTTACAGTTTAAAATCCAATAAAATGCGAACTTTGAGGGGCTGAAATGATTGGTAAGGGACGGACGTGATATGAAAACGAGTTGGAAATCAAGCCGGGTCCTATTGGAGTAAGAGTGGTTTGTAACGGGTACGCGCACTACTCGACAACTGAGAAACTGTTCAACAGGTGAGGGAGTCTCTAGCTGGGAAAGCCACGGTGTAGACGGGAGATCCTCTCACATGGTGGGGGTCTTCGTCCGGGAACACGAGGGTCACTAGGGCAAGGTCGACATTTGAAGGCTGGGCTACCAGAACTTAAGGATCCTACACTAGGAATGTTAAAACTTTAGGGCCTTTAACTTTACCCCCACGGATATCGGTTTTCTTCACTATAGTCCTCATTCTAGATCTAATTGGCGCTTCTTTAGTTTGTTACTCCTCATACAAAAAAAAAAAAAAAAAAAAAAAAAAAAACAGAGGGGAGTAACAGTCTAAAGAAGGTCTAAGGAATGTTCTTCTTAAGGATGATTACACTACGAATGTTAAAAATTTAGGGCCTTTACCCCCCACGGACATCGGTTTTCTTCTCTATAGTTCTCATTCTAGGTCTATTGGTGCTTCTTTAGATTGTTACCTTAAAAAAAAGGGGAGTAACAGTCTAAAGAAGGTGTAAGGAATGTTCTTCTTTAGACTGTAACTCCCCTTTAAAAAAGCAAAAGTGTAATATTCCTTTGTACCAAAGTACATTGGACTAAACATCCCTTTGTCTTAATAGTTATTTAGTCAGTCATTTATATAGTCTAAAATAACAGGGGAGTAACAATCTAAAGAAGTTATTACAAGTTTCGACTGTTGCGGATTGTTATAGAAAATATTGTTTATAGTAGAGTTCAATCGATATAGTAGCAATTTCACGTTTTATAATAACAGTACTTATTCAATATAACCCTATTCTTTAAAGTACCTTACTTTCTCTACCGAGTAATTTGATCCGATGAAATTAGATCTACCCAATAACACTCTACTTTAATATGTGTAAAAAACTGGAAAAAAGAAGAAAAAAAAGAAAGATATTGATTAATTTCTTAAAGAAATATAATCCATCGATGTTTAGAGCTTAGATCAGGGGAGGGGGGATAGGGGGAGGGGCATCTCAAAACCTTCGCTTCAAAAAGTTAACAATGTTGTGAAGTTGTCTAAGTTCGAAAGGTGACAAGTATCAAGAGCTAAAGCATAATAAACTATTGTCATTTTCAATCATATTCCATCTCATAGCTTATAACTAGAGTTCGGATTTTGCATATTTGCATATTTTTTTTTATTGCCCCAATTGATTTTTCTTTACGAATTATGATGTTTAGAATGCACTAGGCCACTTTAAATTCAAATTTAAAATTGCATATTTTGCATATTTCGGGCATTGTTGCATATAATTGCATATTTCCGGCATAAGTGCATATTATTGCATATTTTCGCATCAATATTCTACTTTTGAGAGCAATTTCCATTAATGCGCATATTTTGTAAGACTTTTCTAGTCAGACATATATTATCTAGGTACCAAAACCTTTTGAGGATTAGAAGTCATTCACTGTGTAATGGTGCACGTACCTCCTTGTCTTAAACTTCTGCCAGGACAGGGGGTTTACCCGTCACTATACTGGTTGATACCCTAAGAAGGTTTGTTTTCTTGTTTTTCGACTTAATCCCAGACAAAGTTACCGCTGACCGTTGACGATTTATATATGAGTGCTGCTCTTATTATAGGATTAAAATAACTTCGTTAACCAAATGAATGCACAACACGTGCATTAGCGAATTACATTAAGGTTAGAGGGCTTCGGATATTCGGCAAATTAGGCCAACCGAAAAGCAAAAAGTGCCCTTAATTCAGAGATTGGCATTTATTAAAGCTTATTTCAGGGACCTTCTAAATATAATTGAAAAACTGGGTCCGATTAGGGGAAGACTTAGACAAAAAATGGACGTAGTTCTCCACCATAATCCGGTCTGGACCACTGTGGAGAACGTCACCCGCATCCTGGAAGGGGCAAAGGGTAGAGACGAAATAAAAGCTGACGTCGTTGCCCTAAAATATATTCCAGTAGTGTCGTGCGACGTTGTATTGAGAGAAAAAAATTGTTGTTTCCGACCGCAGACGAAATTTTAAGATTACAAATTTAGGGGAAGTCTTAGTAATTCAGACAAATTTTCTTACTGCTTCCTAAATTTAAGTAATTTATTAAAAATGCATTGTAAAATAATGGTAAATTTTCATTGTTTAAAATATATTTTACAAAATAAATTTATTATGTAAAATAAATGCATTTTTAAGTGCATATATTAGGAATAAGTGCATATTGGAGTGCATATATTTGGGACAAGTGCATATTTGAGTGCATATATTTGGGATAAGTGCATATTTTAGTGCATATATTTTTGGGATAAGTTGCATATATTATTTGCATATTTCGCAATTTTCATATGCATATATTGAGGTTTTTAAGTGCATATCGATCCGAACTCTACTTATAACAACAGCGATAAGTGTTGTGTTTGTGTGTGTAATAGTAGTAAAAATCAAAAGATGACCAAGTTCAAAAGTTGACGAGTAACAAGCGGTGAAGCATAATAAAATACTGTGTTGTGTTCAATTATTAATACTTATTTAATTTATTTTCCCTCTCATAGCTTATCGCAACGGTAAGCATAATAAATTGGTAAGGCGTGAAGTCTCACGTAAAAAGGGTTTCGTTGGTATTGTGACACAAAATTAGTAAGGGGGAGGAAGGGGGGGAACACGAAAAATTTCGATGTTTTTTGATAAAATGGCGCCGAAAATTAAACACTAACCCTAAGTGGTATATATATTTGTAATCTACTCTTCAATACCTTTCATTTGATACCCCACTCAAAATTTAAAAAAAATATTTTTTTCTCGCGATGTGAATTATCCGCCATTTTGAATTTGAACAGCTGATTATTTTGAGTTCTCTATATTTTTCCTGTGTGCGCGTCAAAACGATCTTTATTACTGGTAAGTTTCACGCTTTTATCTCTTTTGGTTCAAAAGTTATTGGAACCGTACAGAGTGACAGACAGACAGACACATGAACGAAACTATAAGGGTTTTTTTTTTGGTTTTACCAACGAAACCCTAAAAAGATAAAAATCACTATTAACACCATTTGATCTTACCACTATGGTGATCTTATATATCTTGAAAAATAAATATATATTTTGCGATAAATTTATCTCTGAGCATCGCCAGGACCTTTAAAGTATACTAAAGAAAATGGAAGTGGCTCATATGTTCAAAGTGGAATGCTTTTAGACAAATAAATAAATTTAATTGATTTCTATGTTTGCGTTCATTTGACTGATTAAAGTAGCTATAGCAATTATTTGTGTCGCATTCACCTATTAAAATAACATCTTTGATTTTATGTTATTAATAAATGATCAAATTACCTAGTTCACTTTTCTTTCACTAACCACTTCTAGTACGACCTGCTATCACCAATGTTTGAGCCACTTTTTATTTTAAATTTTTTTCATAGATCATATTTAAAGAGAGAGAGTACTGTGATAACGCTGATGGATTTAAACGTTTGAGATCCCCTGAGTCCAAGAAAGTGGATTTAAGAAATGTCTGTCTGTAGTCTGTTCTCTTAGGTGGGATGGCACCTAAACTACTTGACCGATTTCAATGACCTGATTTGGCATACAGGTTCAGAAAAAGAATACCCCTAGGCAAAAAAAAGTAGAATATATTAAAGTGCTGAATTTGAGGGCGCAGACCCCCAGAAACTTCGAAAGAACGTGAAAAGCAGTTTTTCGAAATGGCGAGATTTAAATGAGAAATAAATTATAAATATATATTTTGCGGGGCTCCCCCTCCCCCTCATAAAATAGAAATAACAAGAATAATTTTTTTCTCCGAAGTGAATCCGCCGATTCTTTTTCTGGGACCCTTTCAAGATATTGATTAAAATGAATATGATTTTGTTGTAAAAAGTAAAAAGTAAACATCCGCCCATTAGACTATATTTAACTATTTTTAAAATTTATTAAATTTAATAAGATATTATGGTATTTAAATTAAAATGTCAAAATCTATATGAGAGTTTTGTTATAGTTTGTTATGTTGCCCTATCTTCTTTGGATATTAACGTTGCTTCTATAAAAAAAAAAAAAAATAAAAAAAAGAGTAATTCACTTGATGATTCTATTTATGAATGAAATGGTAAATTATAGAGTTAAAGTATTAGTCTATCTAAGAGAGATCTATTAGGAGATTTGAAGTAGTTTGACGGGAGAGGGAAAGCATAAAGCATTCATACGCTTTAGTACTTTTAACTTCACTTTCTTGTTTCAAAAGCTAACTTATATGTCCTCATTTTATAAAAGTGAAAACACGACTCACTTCTTAAATGTAAAATCCGATCCAGTCTGTTTTCTGAACTCATTTCCAATGATGCGTTAATGAATGTTGTCATTAGATAAGATTACAATGTTTAATCTCAAAAAATAATGTTATTCTCGTTAGTCTGGTCGAAGCACAAATTTAGACGGTGTAGTGATTTGTATTGAAAAGATAAAGAGGAGGGGGGGGGGGGGGGGGGGGGGTAGGGCAGAATTTAATATTTTATTTGAAGGACTTTCATTAAAAATGAAAGTCAATGAAAGTAAACTTTTTAGTGTGTTGTTAATTTATTTGTTACTAGGATTTATTAGTGGATGTTCTTCAACGTTTAATTTTAATTTGATTTTTTACAAAACAACATAATGTTGAGTCCTCACAATTGCTATTTGCTAATATACCTAAGTTAGATTAGAAGACAGAAGACGTTTCTATATTTTAAAACATACTTGGTTCCTTAGCTTTTAAACTATTAAAATATTGCCCAAGTGTACAGTGGCGTAGCGAGCTTAACTCGCGCCCGGGGCGCAATACCTTTTTAGCGCCCCCATTCGAAAACTGTATAATATTATCTGTAAAATATACTCGCAAATTAATAAATAGAAAGAAGAAGAAAATAAAGAAAGAAAGAAAATGTTTATTTTTTGCTTACAGTTGTTTTTCTTTTTTACAAACATTCTTACCCCATGATATACAATCACCTGGGGGGAGGTAGCCGGCATTTTTAATTTACATTATCTCAATTATCATTTGCATGATTATGCCTTCTTTAGATAGTAGTAAAACCATATACTTAAACAAAAAAAAGTCCAGTCGTGCACCATGACTTAATGAGCGAATTTTCAAAGAAAATCTGCGTATTATGATAATATAGGAAAATTTTGGATTTGAATTTGGATGGGTGAAAAACAAAACTGTTTGGGTGCACACGGGTACATGTACAAAAGTCAAAATAGTATTTACCCTTCAATATGCAAATCGTTGTAAAGCTCTTTAAGAGTACAGTAATTGTTGTTATGTACACTTTTATCATATTTTCATTAAAAAAAGGGGTAAAATGGAAAAAAACTATTTTTTGCTATTTCTGACCCTAAATTAAAAAAAATTTGACCCCTTAAATAAACTCCAAAAATTCTGGCCAACGAACTCATCCTTTCTTTTGATATTATTGACATTTTAAAATTTGTTTGAAATTTTTAAGTGCATCCTAACGGGAGATATCGTCTGGAGTGACACATATTTATATCTTTATATACATATACATACATATATACATTCATATATACATGCATATATACATATATATATATACATACATACATAAAAAAATCGGTCCGAGACAACTCAGACAAACTTTCTCATATATGTGCATTTAATTACAATTGGAAATTTCATCAAAAATATCATAAAAATAACTTCTCCCGGGCGGGGAATCGAACCCGGGCTCTCTCCATCCGCGTTTTAAGTTATTTTCTCAGGAACTAGATTTTTCCCTGGAAAACGGCTTATATCATTAGATTCGTATTTAAATTGACTACATTTTAGAATTTTTTAATCAAAATCGTCGGAACCGTTTTCGAGAAATAATTTTTTTTCGTGTTTTTTCAGAGTTTTTGGGGGGTAGCGCCCTCAAATTTCGAGTTAAAATTCATTTCTCGATTTCGCCTCGGGGTATGATTTTTCTGAACGTGCGTATGCCAAATTTCATCAAAATCGGCCCAGTAGTTTAGGCTCCAGGCGTCTGCACAGACAGACGACAGAAGACGGACAGACATTTTTTAAAAACCACTTTTTTGGACTCAGGGGACCTCAAAACGTGTAAATCCATCGAAATCTCAAAATCGAATTTTCGCGCCATCACAATACTTTCTCTTTATATGAGAAAGTAAAAAGTGTTAAATTTTAGGAATCGATTCAGAATGGTCTGAAACGGATTTCCATGAAAAAAAATTTCAAAAAATTTCATTACAAAAATTTTTAAGTCATTGCAATAGCTTAATTTTCTTCGAAAATTCGCTAAAAGTAAATACATATGTATAATTTTAACAATAGATATGAGGATTCTAACTTTATTCATATTTAAATAGTCAATTATTATAATATATATGAATGATTAGTTAAACAAAACATAAAAACTCCCTTTAAAATCCTTATAATCTTAACAATAGATATGAGGATTCTAATTCTAATATTATAATTATGATGTAATCTTTAAATTGTATTCAAATATTATATACATTCAAAATAATATTTGCATAATTAGTTAAACAAAATATTTAATTAATTTAATTTGTGGACCATTTGGCGCCCCTCTGTGAGCAGCGCCCGGGGCATGATGCCCCCCCTTGCCCCCTCCCCCCCTTGCTACGCCACTGCAAGTGTATTCGATGTTATAGACTAAGGCCCTCTGCACACGGAGCAACTCAAAACAAACTTAACTGGAAACCAGTCATTTTTGAGTTGACAGCAAGCAAACCCAGTTTGTAATGAGTTGCTCCGTGAGCGGTGTCCCAATAATTAGCGATTCCATACACGAGGGCAACTCAAATTGATCTAAATCATAGTTTTCTTTGTGTTTTGGAAGGTGAAACATTCACATTGTGCCATGGATTCTAGTGACGACTCGAGTGATGAATCTGTAGTAATAAATTATTATTATTACAAAAGAAAATTAAAACTTAGGAGATATTGGGTTCATCCATATCTCGAAAAAAAAAAATTCAACCGTCGACTGTTTGTTGCTGTTAAAGAATTAGAACTTTGAGACGACAAATTTTTAATGTTTTATCGTATAGAATTAGTGCGATTAATTTCTCCTGCTCTACAAAGGCAAAATATTCCGTGTGCGGAGGGCTTTAAATGTGTTTAAATAAACTTGTAAATAGGTAATGTCTATGAAATACAGGTAGACTGATTGAAGTAAACACACATAAGTAGTTTAGTAGTTTGTGGAGCATATACCTAGAAATATTCGGCCTACTAGTGTGGCCACATAGCTTCCTCTCATCTTATAGTTTACTATATAAATATATTACCTATGTTTTTACTACTCCTTAGTGTCTAATTTATAGTCCAGTCAATGAAGCATTTTGGCTACCAATTTTTTCGGATGAGATGGATTAATGTGAAATTTTAACTGTAGCTGGGGACTAACCCAAGAAACAAAAGTTATATAGTGTCGATGTGTGCTTTTACCCCAGGGGGGGCTGCCCCCCCTTCTCGGGGNATTAAAGCATTCGATAGTCCGAGCGATCACTAATTCATCAACTTAATTTTTATTAGGGTTAGAATGTGCATGAATGAATTTCTTTAATTTTAACCCTCTTTTGTAAAATACGCAGGGATTTGTAAGGATTTCTAAAAAAATAGAAATAAATTTAATTTGTTTATACTATAATTTTCCAATCATCTCACAGTATATAGTCTCAGTTCTAATGTTATAGACTCTAGAAACACAAATTACTCTTTTCAGTTATTCGTGTTTTTTTTGGGATAAGGTGGAAGGTAGAACTGATATAAAAAAAGCTTTTCATTGAACTAAAAGTAATAAGTCTTTTATTGCCACCGTTAATAATTTTGCTGAAGAATATAATTATACAAAAATTATTCTAATATTCACACATTTTATTTATTTATTAATCGTTACGAAATTTGCCAGGCTTGAAATTTAGTATGGGCCACTTTGACCTGGAGGGCCGTAACTTTGTTGAACGCCAGCGCTGTAGCCACCTCCTCCTGCTTGCCTAGGATTAGGCTCTGAATTGCCTGGTCCACCTAAAGTAAATCCACCACCTCCACTAGTAAAACCACCAGTGACAGTTCCACCACTGATAAAACCACCACTGACAGTACTTCCACTGGAACCACCGCTGACTGTACCTCCACTGATAGAACCACCGCTGACTGTTCCTCCGCTGATAGCACCACCACTGGTAACACCTGTCGTTTCTTTAGCAGCCTTGTACCTGATAAAGTAAACTTCAGGTTTACTTGGCTTAGTCGATGTTGAACTTGTTAAAGCGATATTTTGAGTGTCATCTGGTCTTTTTACAAGTACGTAGATTAGAGTTTTCTCTTGGTTCTGAGCTTGCGTTTGTATCTGCTGTACTGAAGATGTCGACTGAGTCGGTGTTTTGATGAAAATGATTTTATAATGCTTCTGTGGAGCAGAAGTCGCTCTTATTTCCTGCTGCTGTTGCAGCTCCAACTCAGGAGGTGCGACGTGAACATAAATATGTTTGTGTATAAGCCCGCCTTGATTTACTCCAAATGTTGTCTGCCCACCTGTTGTTATTTGGCTTCCAGTAGTTACAGTGCCAGTAATCCCATGTCCTCCAGTAAAGACTCCACTACCGATACCACTAATCCCTAATCCTCCAGTGTTGAATCCACTGCCGATACCACTAAACCCAGCATGTCCTCCAGTAAAGACTCCACTACCGATACCACTAATCCCTAATCCTCCAGTGTTGAATCCAAAATACTGAAATTTCTGGTAATTGAGATAAACATAAATAGTTTATTTTTAATAATTATAGATATAAATAGATAAGAGGGAACATTTTTTAACATTGTCTGTCGATCTATGTCATTCAATTTTTGCGAGCCAACATATCCTAAACACTTCACGTCCGATTTTAATGAAATTTGTGTGGCCGGTCATAATTAACCCATTTTTAGTCCCATATATAAGTTTTACCATTCTGTGCCAATATATTTTTCTTCAACATGCGCACAAACATAAATTTATTTACCCTTTATCTTCAATAGTACTCATTTCATTTTATGAAATTTGGATGGTTTGTTAAAAGTAAAAGTAAACCGCAGATAGTACCAGATTATTTCAACCTTCTGCGCTAACTGCGCTTTAACTTTTGATAAATTAATACTTTAATTCATGTAAAAGATCAAAAAAATGTTGGCATGTTAAAAAATCGGGGGAAACAAGTACATCAATTAGACCAATTAGACAATAAATGGCTATAAATATAAATGTCGTTCAACAATCACAGCATTAGTCCGCCGATTATAGGATGGTACATAGCTTACTCGCATCCTATCTCCTACAATTGATTTTATGTTTTTACAACCTATTGCTCTAAAATTCTTTAATTCTTTCCCTCTTTTTTTAATTCTGTCAATTTTTTTATTTTATTTATTTATTCTTTATTTTTTATTGGTTTACGCAANGTAACTATGTAAAATAGTCAGTGAAAGGGATTAAAAATTGTTTCTTCTATAGTCTCCCATTTAGTGTGACACATAGCTTCCTCGCTTCATATTTATTATACTTTTATACTTTTAAAACCTATAATTGTGTTTGTCAAAATTGTTTTGATTCTTTACAGGAATTAAAGTATCAATTTACCAATATTTAATGTGAGGAGGTGGTTAAAATGAATCTGGAGCTATCTGCGGGCTCTTTGTTGTAAAGAAATAAATAGGTAAAGTGATAAAGAGGTATAAACAGTAAGAAGTGAGTGTAGACAACAGAAGTTTGTGCATGGTACAGAAATAAATAAAAAATAATGTACGTACCATAAATAATGATTGAAGTTAAAGCAAATCTAGTTTGAGGTATTAATAAAATAAATAGAATGTGAAAGTAATGTAGAGGTCAGAGGTATAAATAATGATTGAAGTTAAAACAAACCTAATTTGCGGTATTAAGAAAATAGATAGAAAGTGAAGTGAAGGTATAATCAGTAACTGAAGTAAAGACAAAAATGATAATGGGCAGTATAAGTAGAATGTAATGAATAAGTATAAACATAACAGTGATAGAAGTATAGAACGAATACACATAATAATAATAATAAAAATACTGAAATTTCTGGTAATTGAGATAAACATAAATAGTTTATTTTTAATAATTATAGATATAAATAGATAAGATGGTGTGAAGGAATTTCATTTACTTGTTTCATGTAGGAGGTTTATTCAGTTTTTGATGTATACTTTCCATGTCATTAATATTAATGAAGAAAGTAATATGGTTTCGTCTAAAGTGTTTGTTGTTCTTATGATAGATTGATCACGCAATTCCTTAATTGATTCGCGATTCCTTAGATTGATTCTAATTATCAACCTACTAACACAGTTTTCTGTTTAACTTATTTTTTTAAAAAAAGACAAAAAAGTTTTAATGGGTCCACAGTTTGCGTGTTATGCGAGTTGTGACTTTTGACAGCGCCGGAAAATCCTAAAAATTAGGGTGGGGGTGGGGAGCCAATGAGAGGTCAGGATTTTAAATTCTAGAACGTCGTGCCAACTAGGAAAACAAAAATATCACTGCCCCCACCCCTCCCAAAGCCCTAGTGGGTTTATTTTTTTCCTCATTTAGGTTGGCCAATCTGAGTTTCAAAAGTCACAACTCGTAAAACGCATACTGTACGTTTGGTATTTACCCGACTTGGACACTACAATTAATATTATAAAATATTATTAGCATTTTGTAAACTAACGTATCCTCAAACTGTCACCGATTCTAATGAAATTTTTGTTTGTTCTCCCTTTATTTGATCAATGCACATAGACATAAATATTATTTAGGTGTTTTATTAACACCTATAATATGTAAAATTACTTATTTGATTTTAAAGAAATGTGGACGGTTTGTCAAAAGTAGCTGCTTATTGTCCCACTTTATTATTACTATATATTTTATTTTATTTATTTTTATTTTTTTTAACTATTTTGACACACTTTAAACTCAAGGGCAAGGGGGTGGGAATAAATAAACTATATGACAATAATGGATCGTAAAAGTCAAAATTCATTAAAGCATTCGATAGTCCGAGCGATCACTAATTCATCAACTTAATTTTTATTAGGGTTAGAATGTGCATGAATGAATTTCTTTAATTTTAACCCTCTTTTGTAAAATACGCAGGGATTTGTAAGGATTTCTAAAAAAATAGAAATAAATTTAATTTGTTTATACTATAATTTTCCAATCATCTCACAGTATATAGTCTCAGTTCTAATGTTATAGACTCTAGAAACACAAATTACTCTTTTCAGTTATTCGTGTTTTTTTTGGGATAAGGTGGAAGGTAGAACTGATATAAAAAAAGCTTTTCATTGAACTAAAAGTAATAAGTCTTTTATTGCCACCGTTAATAATTTTGCTGAAGAATATAATTATACAAAAATTATTCTAATATTCACACATTTTATTTATTTATTAATCGTTACGAAATTTGCCAGGCTTGAAATTTAGTATGGGCCACTTTGACCTGGAGGGCCGTAACTTTGTTGAACGCCAGCGCTGTAGCCACCTCCTCCTGCTTGCCTAGGATTAGGCTCTGAATTGCCTGGTCCACCTAAAGTAAATCCACCACCTCCACTAGTAAAACCACCAGTGACAGTTCCACCACTGATAAAACCACCACTGACAGTACTTCCACTGGAACCACCGCTGACTGTACCTCCACTGATAGAACCACCGCTGACTGTTCCTCCGCTGATAGCACCACCACTGGTAACACCTGTCGTTTCTTTAGCAGCCTTGTACCTGATAAAGTAAACTTCAGGTTTACTTGGCTTAGTCGATGTTGAACTTGTTAAAGCGATATTTTGAGTGTCATCTGGTCTTTTTACAAGTACGTAGATTAGAGTTTTCTCTTGGTTCTGAGCTTGCGTTTGTATCTGCTGTACTGAAGATGTCGACTGAGTCGGTGTTTTGATGAAAATGATTTTATAATGCTTCTGTGGAGCAGAAGTCGCTCTTATTTCCTGCTGCTGTTGCAGCTCCAACTCAGGAGGTGCGACGTGAACATAAATATGTTTGTGTATAAGCCCGCCTTGATTTACTCCAAATGTTGTCTGCCCACCTGTTGTTATTTGGCTTCCAGTAGTTACAGTGCCAGTAATCCCATGTCCTCCAGTAAAGACTCCACTACCGATACCACTAATCCCTAATCCTCCAGTGTTGAATCCGCTGCCGGTACCACTAATCCCAGCATGTCCTCCAGTGTTGAATCCACTGCCGATACCACTAAACCCTTGTCCTCCAGAGTGAAATCCACCAACGTTGCTTGTTCCGGTTACAAATGTTCCCCCAGTTCCTCCTGGTACTCCATAGCGATTTGGTAGATTATAATTGGAGTTAGGTGGATTGTAGGAATACCCACCTTCTGGTCTGGCTGTTGTTACAGCAATCAGTACCGCTGCTAACTGCAATTCCAAAAACAAAAAAAAACATATTTCAATTGTAAAATAACCGACTATATTCACAAGGTAAAGGCTTAAGACTTTGTTTTTATCCTTTTTATCACATAGCTCCCTCGCGATATAGTACGCAAAGAAAAGATCAGTTTAAGAAATAAAAATATTGATTGCTGTAACAACAGCCAGACCAGAAGGTGGGTATTCCTACAATCCACAAAATTTATGAAGAGACCGTTATTTACAGTATTTCATGTCATCTAACATTTTTACTTTCTCATATAAAGAGAAAGTATTGTGATGGCGCGAAAATTCGATTTTGAGATTTTGACGGATTTACACGTTTTGAGGTCCCCTGAGTCCAAAAAAGTGGTTTTTAAAAAATGTCTG